>JBBPLG010000777.1:0-13660 GCA_038089695.1 Xanthoconium separans | reverse complement strand
TGGAGGGATCGAGGGGATAAAGTTCGGCTGAGTTTGAATTACAAAATGCCAAACATGTACACACTATGTAGTATGTACTAAGATCTCGCCCCTCATCCCTCCAGCACAAGGGTGGGAAGGAGCCTGGTGCACAACCCGCTCTGAAACGCGAGCAGAGGGTATTTAATGAATCGTTATTGGCCGACATGGATAACAGTGACAGTGCAATCCCAGGCTTCCTTCAAAACGTGAATAGATGTTCAGCCCGTTTTTTTTTTTTTACTGATTGAACTCAACCACGGCATACCAGTGGACTGACCAACTGACATTGCGAACGGGTTTAGGGCCCTTCTGATGCACTGCCTGCTGCCTCTAGAGCAGGACTTGGCCTCGATAGCATAAAGTTGCGGCTTTTCGGAGGGTGCAACATTGCACAACACGGATGTCACGACAGTATTGGGGACACACTTTTGCTGAACGGTACCTACATACATGATTGGGAGGTATTTCACTTACTAGTATAAGTACGCTCGCCAAACTTATCTAGCTCTGTAAAGGGACGTTTGCCTCGCCGTAGATACCAGTATAATTGGACATATACTTACTCAGGCAGGCGTCCCCACCCATTTGTTTAAGCACACATGCGGCCTTCGTTAATTCGTTGGCAATATTGGACGGCTCGTGACCAAGGCGTCTGCCGACAGCAGCGGCAAAGGAAATGGTATTGAAGAAGGCAAAGGTCTGGAAGGGCTTCGGGAGTACGCCGATGTACTGGAAGTCACTGATCCAGATATCTCCAGTCTTGGCGTTGTAGAGGAAATTGTCCTTGCGAATGTCGGAATGATAGACGAAGAGATCGTCTGAAAAAGAGATCGGCGGTGACGTTCTCCCCGGACGGCGCAAAAATGCCTACGGGAGAATAGTGGTTCAATAACAAGTCATGAAAGCAGTCAAGGGTGATTCGTACCTCGATAACGTACTTGGTAAGCGCTTCGGAGTTGACAAAGGGTACCGGTGCCTCATAGTCCTTGAAGAATCGGTGCCAGACACACGCCTCCTCTGACGAAATCCTTCCAAAAATTGAATCAGGAACCGAGGGTATCTGGGAAAGCAGCCAATTGACGGCGGATGCGACACTTCGTACGGCCTCGTCCTCTGGGATGTTGCAATCACTTAGGGTAGGCATGTTTATCTTCTCCATGACGAAGAAACAATATCCTTCTTCGCAGAAGGCGTCATAAACCTTGGGAATGCCTGGAGCGGAGTTGTCCTTCTGGGCGAGAGCGTAAAAGAAGGACTGAGTACTGGCCTGGACCAGAACGTCGTCGTCGCCGTACTTGACAAACAAGGTGGGCCTTTCCGGGAGGTCAATATCGAAGTGGGCAGTGTAGTCACTCTCGTTTTCTGGCAGGTTCTTGTAATACTGGAAGATGGTGTCACGCTCGGACTGAATGAGCTCCTTGGGAACGATCTGTAGAGAAATCTGGTCAGAAACTGTGGACAGGAAACAGGAAACATGATAAAGGGAGCAAAGCATGCTACGTACCAAGAGCGAATCGGGCATAGTAGCCTGGCGTCAGGCGTGCCAAACGAACTTTAGGGGTCGATAGTCAGATTTTTATATCTCCGCTGACCACTCGGCATGACTCGGCATCCGACAGCGCCGTCCCCCACAAATCTCAATTCCAGTCGCTCAAGAAGATGTGTACACACGTAAGAGCGCACATTGATAAACCAGGTTTTCTGTCTTGCCTTTCTACGGGTATGGCACTACTAGGTATGTACCAGGCGTTGACAAGTGTTCGTAATACCTCACCTTCGAACTTCAGATGGATCGAAAACAATAGTGGAAATAAACGCACAGCACCGAATATCATGAACGCGTCAGGCAAATCTCGGTAATGATACTTGCCCTCGCTCTTGGATCAGGTTCAGTGGTTGGATAAACCACGGCCTGAACATCGTAGCGATCGTCTTCCCACACCCCAAGGCAAGTCAGATGTCCCACGTTTAGACTGGGAACAGCGAAATTGACTCACAAAATGATAGCTTGGAAAATTGGCCATATATGTTTGAACGCATATCATCATGTGGGCCACCACACACCACTGGGCGTACGCTGCACACTGCTTCGAGTTTGGACCCACAGCCTTAGGTCCCCGAACACCAATTGGTTTTTAGGTTTCGGTTGCCCCTGTTGGATGCAAGCGCTCACGATAAGGGTCCTGTGAAAGCAATGCGGTTCTCAGCCAACTCCCCAACCACATCGCTTCCTGACTCCCTCCATGTTACATCCAAGCAAACAAGAGCGTATCGAAGAACTTTTAAGAAATTCTTTGCTCGGGGAAGAGCTCATCAATACCCAGTTCCATCTCTTCTCCGCGAAATCTTCACCCTCGCGCCGCGTCTCGAAGCCTCGCGTTCTGTGCGCAAACAATGTCCTCCTCGCCAAGAGTTCGACATACTTTTTGGATCGTGAGCGATATCCTTGCAAAGGGTCGGCGTTTTACTCATCGGTGGTACCCAGTGTTGAGCTCGGATATAAGTCCGTCGGATCCTTCGCTGGTCGACCTCGCGGGTGATCATGACATTCCAAGCGACGCTCGAATCGACGAGTATGGGTATGGAAGCGATAGCGATCTCGATGACTGTAACGATCCTATTCCCGATCCGATTTCTGAGCGGAAGAAGGACCGATCTGTAATCAAGGACGACGACGAGCGAGTTCACCATCCTCTGTTCTGATTGTTCGCTGATCATCTACGTAGATTATCCGATGATGGCTCGGAATCAGTTAGCTCAGACATGTTCGTCATGAGTCCTGAGCAACCGAAAGAGGAGGAGCTGTTTACTGCGAGCAAGGAAGGAGATGGTTCTATAATGAGCAGTGAGACGGCCGTCCATAATACGACATGGAAGAACCAGGCCGCCATGCGTCTGCGATCCCTGGGAAGTCGTCATATCCTTGTCAAGGATACTGCGTTCCAAACGTAAGCCCACATCAGGATCTTTTTTCTGTCTCGGTGGGTGACGGGGGACGTTTAGATGGTATACTCTCTTGAACTATCTCTACACCGACCAATTCAGCTTCTTGCCACTCAGTTCAGCGACACCTGGTGGCCAGCCTCGCGAATCGTCGACAAACGCCGGAGACGAACCGAAGTGTTCTGCAAAGTCCATGTATCGCCTCGCGTCGAAGGTTCGTATGCCTAGTCAAAATGAAATTGTGATCTAACGGAATGCCATAGGTTGGGTTGGATACCCTACGTGAAGAAGCTTTTTCTTACATTCGGAGCAACCTTACCGAACACAACATTCTAAGAGAGCTCTCCTGCTGCCTTGTATCAACGTGCGTTCTCATCACCTTTGATCCGCGATCTCGTTTGCTTACGGCGTTGTAGACACCCGGAACTGCTCGAGATGGAGCTCGACGTGCTATTCTCTCACATCTCTTCCTCCCCAGTTATAGCAGGTTTTCCTGATCTCGCTCGACGCATCGCTAACAAGGGGCTTCCGCACGGGGCCGATATTGTCATTGGGATCCATACGAGGGTCCTCAGGGAATCGCGTCCTTTACCATGGAGACCATCGCGGTCGGTGCACTTTTCCGTGCCGCCAACGTCGGCCACGGTAGAGGTCAGCGATTGCGATGCATCCGAGGTAGAAGGCGACGATGCCGATGAAGTTGGATCCATTGACGCGGGCCGGCGAGTTGTCGTACCACCACCCCCCTTTGTTCAATGGAACGGTTCCACCCCGCCCACAACACCGTCCCAGCTACCTGCGGTGCCCACACCATCGACCATTCTGAAGCGCGGTCAAAAGGGGAAAAGGAAGGGACCAGGCAAGCCAATACAAGTAGTGTCCGTGCCGATTTCCCCACCGGGTGAACCGTCATGGATCCCAAGGGACGAACATGAAGTGCGAGAAGAACGACCGGCAAGCATCACTTCCTGCGTTAACTTTTTTTCGTAGCCGGTGAGATTTGCGTCGATCGTCTTCAGCAATGTACGCGTTTCTGATCGCGTCGTCATTGTGGGTCAAAAGGATGCCTGGCGAGTTTGGATGGCATGGACTGATCATGCCTTGATTTCATCATTGTATGAGCATGGTAACGAATGTACAATAAAACCTGAATAGACGATGTTGTCAGTGAGAACTTCAATGGTGCAACGACACGGAGAGAGGATAACAATTGACTATTTGGGGAACGCGTCCGATCGATCGTCTGCCGCTTGTCATAGCTATAGAGGTACATGCTCTTGTCATGCTAACTCGGTTCACATGCACAAAGTTCCTGAGCCTAGGCCAAACCGCCCTTGTCGGTGATGTACAACGACTCACCAACTCAGCTTTTTTCTGCGCCAATCAACCCGAGTTTCTGAAACCTGCCCCTGCAGGTGAAAGAGGTGTCCAGGCTCGTGGATCGATCGATGAATCGATGGCGGCGATATGTAGCCTTTCTCAGGCTCGGCGCTTCAGTCGCGGCGAGTAGCCATACTACTCGACCACTCGACTCCCACAATCGACCAAGTTTTCGTACCAAACAAACGTACAACTTGCAGCCCGCTGTAACGACGAATATCAAACAACGTAAGTGGTGGCATACCCTACTGTCATGGTGATCTCCTTCGTACCCCAAAACAAATGGCCATTTATGCCTATAATATGTTCTTTGTACGCGTTTTCAAGGCTAATCGACCACCCCACCTGCCACTTGAAGTTGGCCCAGTGCAGTGGCCAGTAGCACCAACAGCAATCCAGCAACACGTGCGATGACTTCGAGATTCTCTGAAGCGTCAAACGCTGGTTCCTTTGCGTCTGCCAGTTCGTCCTCAGCTTTCTCCATACGTTTCATCGCGATATCTAACGTCACGTCCAGATAACCAGGGTCAGAACACTGCATCGTCCACCTCCAATGCATTTTCTTTCGCCACGCCCGAACCAATCACTATATTTGGCATTGGAACTTCTGTAACGATGGGTGCGAACGGTTTCAGATTCGCCACTCCGAGTACGAGGAGCACGTCTGGCGACTTTGGTTCGCTTTTTGAGCAGCCAAAGGTTCAAACATTTGGTGTCACTCCTCCAAGTACGTCGTCGTATCTCATATCTATCAAGTCCCATCCCTACTCATGCCTCTCCACAGCAAACGCTAATCCTGGTGCACCACCAGTGACGACGGGTACGTCTACACCGACGTATTCCGTCTTCAACGAAAAGGATCCTTCAGACCCGACTACCGTCCTTCAATACCAAACTATTTCATTCACCCCTGCCTATCGGGGTACATCTTTGGAGGTGAATCATCGGTAATTTACTCCCGTTTCGCCCGCGGCCACTCATCATCGCGAACCAGGAACTGCGCGTGCAAGATTATGAGCAAGATCGCGGGCCACGTTCGGCTGAAAGCATCTATGGCAGCTTACCTGGAAGTCTTGCGATACGGACAACGAGTCTTTCTGAGACGGAGACCGTGACGCCCCAGCTTCCAAATAATCCAACAATTGGAGCTGCAGCAAGCACCAGTATGGGTTCGACTCGGAGCGTTTCTACTGGAGTTTCTGCGTTCGGGAAACCACCGCAAAAACCGAATGCAGGCACGTCCAGAGCCCTAGTACCCGCCTCGGGACTTGGAACTTCCTTTGATCAACCGGGTAGGTGTTTGACTCGAGTCATCTTCTCTAGTCGACCTACTCTTTTGTGCAGGTATGTTGGATCCTGGCGAGCCGGAGTACATCGAAGAACTTCTGAAGAAACTTTTCCTCGGAGAGGAGCTTGTCGATATTCGATTCCACCTCTTCTCGGCAAAATCTTCAACATCTCGTCGAGTCATGAAGCCTCGCGTTCTTTGCGCAAACAGTGCTATTTTAGCGAAGAACTCGAAATATTTTTTGGATTGTAAGGAATTCTTTGTGAAATAATGGCTACTTCATTCATTCGGATCATGCAGTGATGACTGGGGACGTCTGCCCATCTGACCCTTCATTGGTCGATCTGGGTGATGATGATGTTCCAAGCGGTGATCTGTTTGATGATTATGGGTACGGCAGTGACAGCGATCTTGAAGATCTTGACACTCCTCTTCGTGTCGCCAGTCCCGAGGCACCAAAGGACCGGTCTCTTTCCAATGACTATGAAGAGTAAATCCCATCATCGTCCGTTCGAGTGTCGACTGAACCATTTGTATAGATTATCTGACGATGGTTCTGAATCAGTCAGCTCTGACATGTTTTTCACTAGTTCGGAACAGCTGAGCGAGGATGATTCATTCATCGTGGACAAAGTTGGAAATGGAGTAGTAGCAACCAGCAAGACTCGGGTTCAAGAAACCGTGCATCACAATGAACTGGGGAGCCCGAGCATTCCACATCGGCGGTCGTTCAAGAGAAGTCGCGATATTTTTGTCACGGATACCGCCTTTAGAACGTAAGCTCTCCTTGAGCGTGTTTCCTGTTTTTGCAATGAATTTGGTTCGACCTTAGGTGGTACACGCTTCTGAACTACGTCCATGCCCGCAAGTTCAGCTTTCTCCCTCTTACTTCAACCATAACCGGTGGGGAATACAAACATTCTGGAAGCTATCTGGATATGCCGAGCTGTTCGGCAAAGTCTATGTATCGTCTTGCTTCAAAGGTTCGTATACCTTGTGACCGGGGTTACCAGCTACCCACACCTCTCAGGTTGGGTTAGACCACCTCCGTGACGAGGCATGTTCATACATCCTGAGTAACCTCAACGAACACAACATTTTGAAGGAGCTTTCGTGCAGCCTCGTCTCAAAGTATGTTTTCCCGACCCCGCCGTTCGTCACGCTATTCGCTCACCAAACTGTAGGCACCCACAACTACGCGAGATGGAGCTCGACGTGTTATATTCCCATATCGCATCGCCGTCGGTCGTCGCCAATTTTGCTGCCTTTGCGAAACGCATCGCTCAGAGGCCCCCTTACGGTGTTGACATCATCGTCGGCATCCACACCAGGCTTTTGAAGGCTCACCATCCGTTCGCATTGAAGCTGGAGTCCCCCGCACCCGCCCCCACCCCGCCGCCGCCGCTCACCTCAGGCTTATCTGAGTCCGGTCCAGAGGAGGAGGCGAAATTGAACGTCCATGCGAGCGATGCACCCGAACCTGAGGCCCAGGCGGACGCTGGACCGTCTCACCTGGTCCAGCCAAGCGCTCGGTCGGACTGTTTGCCCTCGCGTTCTGGCGCTGCTAGCGCAAGCGAGTCCGCTCCCAGTGCACGAGTACAACCTGAACCGCCTCAGGAGTCTGCACTATCAACTACGTGGGGTCGGCGAAATACTACGGGAGGGAAAAGGGGAGGCAAGCGCAAAAAGTAGTCACCTTTTTGGAGGTGTCATGTATTCAAGATTATCTGGCCTGACATGTATTGGTAACTGAGTGGTGTTTGACGACTGAATAATGATTGCTTTTCCGAGAAAATTAATGTCGACGTTTCCTCGAGCAGGTCAGAGAACATGGCCTGTGAGTTCGTCAGTTCATTGTTCGGATATACCTACATATCGCCACCCTTTCTATGGTATAGATCAACTCTGCCGGTTACTAAAGTCGATGACCGTAGGCTGACGATTTGTAGGCCCTATTATTTGACACATTGGATCCAGATGCGACGCAGTCATACCTACGAACAGAGATCTGTGTTCTCTATTCGGGAGACAAGGATCAGCGAGTGTCCAACGTCGGCGACCCTTCCTGTGCAAAGAGGACGGGATGTAGCGAAGCAACATCCATCGCTGCTTGGACGGCCAAATTATGCGCTGATCCGAGTTTCTAGCATGAAGTTTCATCCTCCGTATTGCGCCTCGGGATTGATGCGGCGGTATAATTGCGGTGAGCTAAAGAATCATCTGGTCGCCGCTTGGTCCCAGATGTTATACAACTGAGAAGTCAATGACAAAAAAGAAAGTGAACGTTGCACAGAACGTCTTTGCAAGTTTTCCTTTGCACGGTCATCCTCAGTGAGTCACATGTGTAACCTCACGTGGCCGACATATGGGTAGCCCAGCACTCCTCCTTATCTCACTCTCAAGTGTTTCAGGATACGGATCACGAGATTCTCATAACTACTTGAGGTGATAAGCAGATCAGGCTGTGTCTCGTACGAAGAACCCGCCAGAATGTTGGCAAAAAAATTCTTCGGATTCTAGATTGAAAGCCACATTGTCCCAATTCAGCCGTACTAACGATGCACGTCTGGATGTAAACGGTTATTCGTACCACGCGAAGGCGATATATATCTGATGCCCTTCCTGGACACAGTTGCATTGACCCGTTGAGCGTCAAAGCTGACATTTATGCCCTCTGACCTATTGTCCATTTTGGAGCTTGTCGTTCTGAACGATTATACATGCCGTATGACTGCCGATACTAGTCTGCAATGATCAATCTGACGCACAAATTCAGTATTTATTGCCACAGCTGTTGGATATGATTATGGTGAGTGATGCTGTCGCAACCATAACTGTCTACTCACCACTGGAATGTAAAATTCGCAGTCCTCACATTCTCAGATGAGGTATGCCATTCCTTCTATGAAACCCTCTCATATTTAACGAACTACCAAGGTCGAGTACATTTGGGTATGGGGTTCTCTATTGTCACTCATCAATCTCCCTGATAATGCCACAGTGCCGACCCTGGTCCTGGGTCTCTACAATCTTTGTCATAGTGTGTACCACTTTCCATAGCACGTGCCATGTATTCTGAACTGTGTTCCATTAGGTCCGTTACTTCGGTCTTTGGACAGCTATGTAGGTCAAGCTTCAGCATGTTTTTAAACATGGCTAACTCTGCTTCCATTCTCAAGGACTGGCGCACTCGGTATGGTCAAAGGTGCAACCTAGAGTTCATTTCGTTCAACAAGTACATCTTCAGCTGGCACCTCCTTTTTCCCTGGTCCTCTAGAAGTAGGTTTCTTTGAATCACTCTGACATCAACTTGGCTCGCCGCTGATGACTCTGTTCCGGCAGGCGTACGTACCCCATTTTTTCAAGCGAATGACGGTCGTTCAACTGTGAAACAGCTGTGAGCATATTCATATCCTTTAAATTGCCATTCAGTAACGAGACTGCATTTTCAAAGGCTTTGTCACAGATGTAGTGCGGTTTTGGGTGGCCCACATATTCCTCTATGCTGCCGATTGTGAGTAGCCCTTCATACTCGTAGCTTCCAGTATGTCGATGAAGGTCACAGATGTGATGATTCTACGGGTTTACACAATGTGGAATCTTTCGAGGACAATCTTTTATATCCTGATCTTCATTTACGTGGTGCAAATCATTCCCTCTGTCATTGTCGACGGAATCTATTATAATTCCAACCACTTGTCGGGTATGTGCTGTGTAAATCGGGCATGATACAATGGCTAATATCACCTAACTTCCCCATGCTTCTCAGAGACAATTGTTCAAGTTTCCATCTTTTCCTTTTGCAATGGCTTGTTTTTAAATGTTCCACCGATAGTTAACCAGGTTGTTATAGTCCCGCGATTTATCCTTGCCGCCCTGCTGGTGATTCTCGCCATAGTCCAAACCCTGAAGCAATCAGTGGAAACGTACAGAGCGACGAAGCAATGGCAGCTGAACCGCTACATGCAGCTACTAATCAGAGATGGAATTCTCTATTTCTTTGCGTATGTCCTGATCATTCCTCCAAACATCACTTCTGCCCATGGTTCTGACAATCACGGTTACTGACGACTATTTCCACACCATTAGTAATGTTTTCCACCAAAGTATTTCCCTGCTTGTCGTTGAACCGAAGCTTGTACCGAGCGATACCATCCTCCTCCTCCTGATAACACTCAGTTATGTGGTACTCTATCCTCTCATCCCCCGGTTCATCATCAGCATTCGAGGGCTATATGATCGTCAGGCTTGTTGCCACATTGACACCGGGTTTGGTGTGCGTTCGCGGTGCCCAGACGCCACCGTATCTGCGATGGTCTTCGTCGATGCGGACCAAGAACGGGAGGATCCCCCCGCGGAAGAAAACGTGGCAAACACGGGCGATGTCGAAGGAGTGGTCGAAGTTTCTAGAGTGCCGGCTGAGGTGTGAGCGAGGACGCTCGCCGCTTGAACGGCGAGTCGCAATGTGATGTTTGAAAGTGGAGAGATTGGAAGTCGTTGTTGGAGGTCGTTGGTCTGTTCGCGCGATGCTTCACAGGGTAGAACGCGTGTCTATTTATGTATCTTTGAACGATATATACTATTTATATGGGCGTGTTTTTCTTTCACAAAAAATGGTTATCAGTTACGGGCAAACCACGCGACACACAACGCGCGAGGTTGAGGTCAAAGAGTGATGTAAGGATGAATGCAGTAGTAAGTGGATAGTTGCCAGTGAAGATCGGAAATTGAGGATCGGACCGGACTACCCACATGTTGTCTGGCTCTAGCGGTCGATATTGAAGGCACAGACGCCGGCCACTTGCAATACCCTCCCCTCTTTGATTTCTTATTTTCTTTCTTTTGCGAGAATGCACAAATCACCCGGTGTAGCGAAACAAAATGTCGAGTAACAGGAGAAAACTGTTGGGGAATGCGAGCGAGAACTGCAATCAAGTATAAGAGCAACGAGATGAGTCGAAACGGATACTCACTTGTCTGCCATGTTCTTTGCCTGACTAAAACAAACGCCGGCCTCATCCGTGTGCAGCCTCAGGCTGTATGAGCCGTCCAGTAGAGAAACAAAATTGTCCTATGTCGGAAAACCACCGTCAGAGCCGCGAATGGTCCACTAAGATGTAGTTGAACAGAAAATCGCACCGCGGGCAGAGTTTGGTTATTCTCGCAAACCAAGGAACAGATTCTGGATGACTTGATGAGCGACGCGAGTCAGATAGTGTTCGAATAAGGTAGGGGCGACGCAGATCCCTAGGTAGCGCGCCCACAAGAAGCTAGTAGTCATTTCTGCGCGAGGAATGAAGAATACTCAGTCCTGTAGTGATTCGAAAGGTACGAAATGTTGGGACACGACGCTAGACAGAGGGTAAATACTGAGCTAGGTAGGTACATATGAATAGAAAGAGTATGGGAGCGGCCTAGAATCGCCCCAGTCGATCTAGATTGACAGGTTTTGCGAGCGAGCCTGGAGGGCATGAGGAAGCTAGGGATACGCGGTTATCCGTTCCTATGATCTGAACACGTAATTAGCGTTCCACGAATAATCGAATCAGAAATGAGAGCGATGCACAGTCCCACCACCAAGTTATTCAACGTAGAGTCTGATTCGAACTTTGCACGTCCTTATCGTGTCCACCACCTCTTGAGCAAATACTTGTCGCGTCCAAAACCACCGCGACCAATCCAGCAGCCAAGACTGCCACCTCTTGTCAGCCAACGCTGTCCCTAAGCAAGTAAACACGGGTACTCAATACGATCGTGATCGAGTCAAACAAGCCTCGCAACCCGGAAGTCGGTCGATGGACGCTGTCAAACAGAAACGTGAACGCGTCTGGCATGAGCAGGTCCCCAAACCCAAACGACAGGGTCCCCGGCGAGGATGAATCGCTCGTGGCGGGTATAGTGGACGAGGGGGTGCACGCGCAGTCCAAAGACGACGACGCCTGCAAAGAGAAAGTCCCCCGAGGATTGGGTTTGAGACTGGATCGGGTGTCTGAATGGGTCGTACGTGAGCATAAAAGCACGTACTGGTGAGGGAGATTTTTCCGAGGACACCGAAAAGGATGAGAAACGCGCAGCACCATCGACCGATTTGCACAAATGAGTGAGCTCGATGACATCGTTGTTCTGAGCACACAGATAAGTATATGTTTCCCTTGAACGAATCGTACTACAAGACTCGCCTGTGCGAAGTGGACAACGGCGTCACTGTGCACAGACACGGATCTTCCGAAACCATCGTTCTATGCCGATATTAAGTAACGAAACTGACAGAGCATGCAATTGTGCGCACCAAGACACCTCCCTGAATCAAATCATCCCGAAACCTCCAGACGGGACGATTACCTATGGCTTCCATCGCGGTGGATATTAAAGAGAGACTGTCAGAGTTGTTCAATGGGAAGGGTGCGCCTACCGTATACTGCCAGCATCGGAAGGATAACGCATAGTCCGTTGTTTGTTCCAGACAAAGTCCGATGTCTGACACCTGTAGCTTCAATCATGGTGCACTGGACCCAAGGGAGCGCCGCAATACTCGAATTTGTTCAACGCGGGGCCGTGATAAAAAGGAAGGACCAAAGAGCCGGAGATGCGACAACTTGACAAGTTGAAATGGTGTTTTGTGTGCCATTGATGCCGACCGTGAGAAGATTCTGTATTCGCATCGTCCCACCACACACGTACAAGCGCAGATTTTACAAGGCCAAACTTCATACAAGATGCTGAGATATCTAGCAAGTCTGCGAGAATTACATGATTATGCACAGGTCAAGACGATCGTGAAAATATTACATGAATCGCCAATATGGAGACATGATGGGGGTATCAGTATGCTCGCATTACAAAATCTCCACGACTTCCGTCCGGACATCCGTGGCCTGCTTGATCGGCTGTGTGATCCCGGGCAAGATGATCTCGTGCTCCGTAGCTACCCGCTTAAACTCTCCGTGGGGTTGTTGCCGGAGTAACAGTGCATGGAATGGCCGTTTCAGACGAACGATCAGCTCCAAAGCGCGGGTGTGGTCGTCCGGCTTGGCGGAACGCCGTGGTCGATCAGGATGCACTGTTAGATCCTGCAATGAGGATGTGGACGTGAAGCCCGATCCGGTATCAGAATCGGACGTCGACGACGACGACTGGTTGAACCTCTGATGAGGACCACGCAACTCGCGAATCCACGGATGGACGAAAATCAGGTCCCATGGTTCCGTCAACCAGAGTTCGTCCGATGTCTGGAATTCTACTTTTCCAATGAACGACACCTTGGCACGGTAACGTTTCTCTGGCGTGTTCTCCAGATCTTGTACGCCAAGCCATCTGACTGTGAAGATGATGCAAGGGAGATGCAGTCGGCGGTTGGCGAAGCGGGCTGGGGGTAAACGGACGATTCGGTCGCGAAGCACTATGGCTTCTTTACGGGGGAGAGAATCTCTCAATGAAGCAATGGCCACGTTCTTTTGAGCGATGCCGAAAGGGGGAGCTGAATGAGACGGTTGGCCATATACCAAAAGAGTGGCAGGAAGGCAGCTGTTGTACGACGACGACTTGCCGGTCCACTCCAGAACTCCCACGTCGCCCGAACGAGCCACAATCTCCTCCAGTAGATGTCCCAGAGCAGCATCTCCTTCTCCATAGTCTGGCCGGATGTCACTCTTGAAGATTCCGATCAATGAGTATGCAATATCTTCTTCCAATGTCGCGTTGCGTCTCGAAGCTAATCGTAGCTTCTGCCGAACGGTGAGATCATCAGGCTTGAAAGTGACAATGGTTTCACGAGCGATGCCAATGGCGTTCGCAAG
The DNA here is from genome assembly GCA_038089695.1 of Xanthoconium separans. Taxonomy (NCBI): domain Eukaryota; kingdom Fungi; phylum Basidiomycota; class Agaricomycetes; order Boletales; family Boletaceae; genus Xanthoconium; species Xanthoconium separans. The sequence goes on along the minus strand of JBBPLG010000777.1, from coordinate 232 downwards.
TTCTCGTATGATTCGTGGTGACTCCTTGTGGTTGGACCCCATGTCGCCGAGGTATGGTTGCCAATCTCCAGTATAGAATCGGATCTGCGTTGGAGCAAGAAGCTCTTGTGAGGTCCAGGCCCGTGTCATCCAGATGCTGCCTGAGAGATGACCAAGCGACGATGGAGATGTTACGTCCACTAGAAGCACAAACGTGGTTGCAGACGCTTCGTACCATCTGTACATCATCTTG
>JBBPLG010000776.1:0-13670 GCA_038089695.1 Xanthoconium separans | reverse complement strand
TTCTCAACCTTGCCATTGATCTTCTAATGCCTTATCTTGTCTCGCTCAGAATGGCAATAATGCGCATCATTCAACTTATTTGCCATGTCAAACATTGGAAAATATGGCTAGGGTAGTGGTCGTGATGTAGTAATATAGGTCAACCTTGCCATATCTATGGCCGCCGAGGCAGTACGTCCCGTCCTCTCTGAATAGGATGATGGACACTCGAAGATAGAATCATAGAGAACACAGATCGAGTGCATTCGCAGGTGTGACTGCATCGCATCTGAATCCATCACATCGATGGCGGCATCGTCACTTTTTCCTAGCAGTTTTCCTGTGAAGAAGAGTTTGCATAGTACTAACGACGCGTGAAGGATTTCAGTTGCAACGTTCAGTCGAATAGTTGCTACATCCGACCGAGTGGTAACGAATTGCTGTGGCCGCGTTATCATGCGTGAAATATGCCAAGTTTGAACTGGGACATGATAGTTGATAGTAATCGCATCTTCAAGTTCCGATAATGTATCATGATGCTAGATGCACAGCAGGTACAGCTTGTAACGGCCATCACGAGTTTTCATGCAATTGATATGGCATTGAATAAGAATGATCGTGGACGCCTCCATTCCGCAGCTGGCCACATCAAAGATTGGTATTGCTCGCACAGGAACATCGTGGGAAGCTTCTTGTGGGCGCGCCGCCCAAGGATCTGTGTCTGGCAGGTCGCGTTGGACTGCATCCTCCGGAGCTGACGCCAGAGGTGCTGCCAGGCCCTCTCGATGGCGACCAAGCCAACTCTCGCGACCGCAACTCGTACCATGTGCGTAGCATCCTTGATTGCCCTCATTTTGCTGCCTCTCATCATTGAGAGAAAGCCATCCAAGGAAGGTACCCCATTAGTCTCGGGAACGAGTGTCCTCGAGTGCTTTTGGCTCGAGGCGCATTCCGAAGCGCTTCATGCGCGACTGGGCATGGTAGACGAGCCTGATTCAAAGAGGTTGAGAGTGGCGGGGATGTTTGACATATCTCTTGGAGATATTGAGCATTCAAGCCCGGTACATGAGACTGAAGGGCATGAGGAGGAAGACGCGGAGGACACGCCGGAAATGCCGGAAAGATAAGGCATACATAGAGTGGTGCGCGATCGATGCAAAGAGATAGAATAGATGGTACGCATGTGGGTACAATGTTCAAGAATGATGTCTGAGCGCGTCCTGAACCCGTAAGTAGACATCAAGCCAACTGTGTACACTTTAAATTGCCAATCTGAGAGTATGAGCATCTGCCGAAAATTCCCCACCTCGATCTCAGATGTGGAGACATGGATGCATGGCAGGAATCGCTGTCCTTTACAGAGCAGTTTCGTCTACGTCCGTCCTGGCAATACGTGGCGCTCAACGCCCTCGTGTCCGATCAAGTGCTGCGTTGGTCCCATCTTCAAGCCCTCGAGTGTGGCCGCGTCGCGTTGAGCGCGGACGCCATCGCGCACCTCTCGCACACGTCGAGCTGACGGGTTTGTCGTCTGTGCTCGGCGAGCAAGCCGACTCCTCCCTCAGCGGCCTCCCGATGCCGTCCTCGTCTTCCCCAATCTGACGTCCTGCGCCATCACGTCCGCGACATTGCTGCTCGTCGCCCAGCTCATTGCGCGCATCCGACTAACAGCCCTCCAGGCTCACCGTCACGTTCCCTGACTGCGCGTCCAAACAGACCATCCGGGCGTTCATGACCTCCCTCCAAACCGCGTGCGCATCGGGCACACTCACCCATTTCCGCGTCTTCAGCCGACGCGCGACGGCGCGTCAACGGACTGGGGCCCCATCATCTACGAGGACCTGGCGCCGTGCACGTCCCTCGCGGGCCTCCACGCCGCGTCGAGCTCAATTTTGACCAGCCCACCCATTTGACGGACGACGAGATCGCCCGAGTCGCTTCGGCGTGGCCACACCTCTGCGATCTCCTCGTCAACAACGACGCTGGGTGACGTCCTTCTCTGAGTCTGTGGCAAATGATGGGCGCCTGCACTACACCAGTGCGGTACAGTCGCTGACACCGGTACCGGAGTGAGAGGACTCAGCCTCCCCGGGTTCGTGCCACGGGTGTGGGTGGCGTGGCAGCGCGGCGTGGGTGGGGCGTCCCGGTCGTGGCAGGACGTGGAGTTGGAGGTCAAAGTGAGGGCGGGGATGAGGAGGACGAAGGGGAAGCGTGCCACGTTGGTGCTTGAACCACAGAATGCATGTGTAGAAGAAGAGGAAGATGGAAACTACATAGAGTCGGTCGATCTGCCAAGCGAGGAGGAAAAAAAAATACTTGGATGGTAGTGTGGGTATAGTGGAACAAAGCGGTTCAACATTGACCTCTGGGCGCGTCTTGAACCTGTACGTACACATCAAGCCAACCGTCTGTGTAAGTTTTAAATAGCTGATAGGGTATGACCATCCTGTCACCCTTCCCGGACGCGAATCGTTATCACTTCATATCGTCAAAATTCAGGTGTGTTCATCTTATGAGACACAGCCTAAACTGCTGATCATCTCAAGTAGTGATGAGAACCTCGTGGTCGGTATCCTGAAACACTCGAGTGAGGTAAGGAGTGCAGGACTACCTATGTGTCGGGCTAGATATGTGACTCACTGATAATGTTCTTATCATCATGCTAAAGAACAAAGACGCTCTGCAAAGTAAACTTTTTTTAATATACCACCAGATCAATCCTGAGGCACTACGGAGTATGAAATCTACCAGAACTAGGATCAGCACGTAATGTGGCCGTCCAGGCAGCAGTGGATGTTTATTCGCTACATCCCATCCTATTTGAACTGGAAAGGATGGTTTCGACATCGGACACTCACTAAACCCTGCCTCCCGAATAGAGAATACAGATCTCCGTTGGTAGGTGTAACTGCGTCATATCTGGATCCACCGCATCAAATAAAGCGGCCTACAAATTGTGATCCTACTATGGTTATCAACTTTAGTAACCAGGGTTGATCTCATACCTCAGCAAGGATGTGATATGTAGGTATGTTTCGTTGGCATCACTCCTGGCCAGAAGCGTGAAATACCAGATTCATCGGTCGTGGTAGGTCTCTTGTACAACAATCTTGATTCATGGTGCCAACGTGTCCTTTAAGTTCCGACCCTAGCCATGAAAGTAGCGATGCATCTCGTGAGCCTTGTGAGTGTTGAACCACTCACAGCAATGGTTGAAACAGTCGACTGGGGCAAGACGAAAAGAATCAAGATAGCTCATCAATAAACTAACGTGAGGCTATGTCAGCGTCTCCTTCATGATACAAAGAACAACGGCGTTACGCACAGGAACTTGGAAGCCCCATGAAGAGAAGTTCAACACGTGAGATCATTTGCGGCATTTTGGGTGACAATGATCATCTTGCCCATTGATGCATTCTTTCAAACTCCGTCCAGAGCTCTACCGGTCGGAAGAGCGCCTCCGTTTTGCCAGTGTGAATTTGGGACGAATGGTTTTGCTCACTCCCGCAACAGCTACTGTACAGTCGTGGACGTGCCGCCTCCGGTGTGTTCAGGTTTCCTATATTCTTCCTGCCGCAGCACATCGAACAAGTGCTTGACCGCAGTATTTCTCGCACAGGACTGCCACCCAAGGATCCGCGTCACCTAGTATGTCTCCCATGACAACTTCGTGACCAACGTTAACATCGTGGCGACCCTCTTTAAGACCCCTTCAAACGAGCTCAGTGGCTCACAATGCATCCATACAAACTCTTCAGCTCCGACTCCCGAACTCCACGTTCCCAACACCATCGACAAATGCAAATGAAAGACGGAAGGTGTGTGTCGCGTTGGACTGCATCCTCTGAAGCTGACACCAGAAGTGCCGCCAGGTCCTTTCGATGGCGACCAAGCTAACTCTCACCACCGCAAGTTGTATCCCCTGCGCTCTCGTGGTGAAGACCTCTTCAACTCGGACACGGACTTGATGGCTTCTCCCCGGCTGAGGATCAGGTGTGTTCTTTACCATTCGACGCACCCTAAGAATCACGAACCCAGCCATTGATCGATAGACGGATACTGATACCCCGGCTCTCTAGCGCGGTGGACTAGACTTGGCCTACTCCATTAGAGGTATGGTCGACCTCATCTCCGAGCAGGGTAGTGGCGGTTTTGGTGAATGCCCTTTCGGCATACCCTTTCCTATAATTGATCTTGCATCAGTCGACGTTTATGCATAGCATTTGCCCGGGTGCCTACACACCACGACCAAAGTCAACTTCAAGGCAATCGATAACGGCAGCAAAGAGGAACTCGCTCGGCTTTCAATGCAAGTCGGAACCATCGACAAGAATATGTATGCTGTTCCATTTGAACATTACTCTATGCCTATTGACATTTCTGCCTTGCAGTACCGTGTAACTTTTTGTCGACCCTTATGGTCGCACCCAGCCCACCCTCTGCTCAGGCTTGTACATCATCACGATGTCCCGGCAGATTGAAGGATGTCATCAAAACGGGGTGGGATTCCGTTCGCCGCAATCGCATCACATTCATGAGGTACGCTTCAATGTTTACTCAAAGATAGCAATGTCTGATTCCATATCTGTACGGATACGTCACAAAGATGTGCGATCAAGTCGTATCTCTGATCTCCCCATAACACGCGCTTTCGAAGTCGCGTGGGCAAACGAGCAGGAAGAGCTGGTGACCGTCCGCGAGGGATTCAAGGTCACTTTGTGTCCCGGCCTTGTGCAAGTCCGGCTTGGCTAACGAAATTTGGGGTTTGCCCTTATAGATTCAGGAAAACTCTACGTCGATCACACGTCTGGAAGCGATGACTCTGATTCGATGAAACAATCAGCCAAGATGTACAAAGCGACGAAGCAGTGGCAGTTGAACAACTACATCTCTTGGTGTATGTTCTACCCATAGCCGGCTTTTCCCTGTGGTTTTACTGATATTTCCCCTCGCATTCAGCAATGTGCTTCTCTGCGCTCTCTCAATCCAACGCCATACCAAACAATACGACGATAGTGTTCTTATTCCTTTTTTCCTATGTCACTTTTTACCCTCTCGTCCCTCGGTTCATCATCAGCATACGAGAACGGTACGATCGTGACACGTACGATCACTTTCACATCGATACGGGGTTCGTAGAGTGTCGGGTCAGGTGTGAACCGGAACGTGTTTCCGGGACCCAGACTAGGGATGCGGGACAAGCCGAATGGGGTTCGAAGACTGGTGTAAAATCTTGGATATACGAACGATACGTGCACTTCATTACATTATATGTATGTGTCGCATTCTCTTTTCGCCATGGCGGCCGTGTCTATTTTGGATGAGAACAGGTCAGCCGAGTTCAAGTCGACGGTGGGCGAATCAAACGCGACCGTCTATCTTTGTTCACATTCGTCACACGTTGAAAGGTCTACAGGGCGGTGAAGCAGTGGCATCTCAACGGCTACATGCAAACGCCTTGTGAGAGATGGCATTCTTTATTTTATCATGTAGGTCCCCGTCGCCGCATCCCGTAACTTGACCTCTTTCCGCCGTCCCTCTGACAATGTCAAGCTTGTTAATGGACGGCTGAAGCTCCTTGTCTTGTACGGATAGTACTGACAAACGTTTCCGTGCTTAGCAACATCATTTACCAAATGTTTTCTCGACTTGTCTGGGACGAAGAGAGCTGTGTGATAGTGACCTCTGTGGTCGCTTTCCACCCCAATACAGGGTTCCGCGTGCTGTCGCAGTCAGACGACGGTCGTGATACAATGTCCATGTCGACGATGGTGTTCGTGGACGTCAACCAAAGACATGGAGAGCAGGGTCCCGAAGCAGACCACAACTCGAGCGATATCGAAATGGGTGCCTCCTTCACAAGGGGCCTCGAATTTCAGCTGGGATAGGTGGGAAGCTGACATTGTCTGAAAGATGATCCATCCAGGATGATTACCATCATCAGGACTACTATCGACGACGATGACAGCCCTTACCCTTGTCCAAGTTTTGATGCGGAATCGCACATTACATGGGCACACTTGTGTTCATTCCTACCTCGTTGAATGCACCTGAGTCGACGTCAAGGGGAGGTGTGATCAGTGTCGAGTCAGGATCGTTCCACGACGGACGTACGCGGAGAGGGATGCCAGAAGGGCTGGGTTTAATTTAGCCCATATCACAGATGACGTGAACGAACCTATAAACATAACGCGATTACAACGAACAGAACCAGCCACAAAGACACCAAGTTGTTGGCTTAGGCCAATATTCGACGACATGTTCGCTTTGTTCTGGCATCGTGATGATGTACATGCCTGAACGGAGCGTCAGTTGAGTGCGTACATGTGCATCATGGTCGGTGAGAAGCTGTGCCACGCTGCCAAGGCGTCACTCACAAAAAGACCAGTGTGACAGAAGATTGACGTACACGGTCTCGTCGAGGGCCCCTAGTTGCAGTAAAAACTGGACGAGTTCGTCTTGGCTGCCGTAGACACCGACGGGTTTGACGAGGTAATTGCCGAGGGCCTTGCAGTCGACCTTGGTCATTAGTGCGTACGCTCATTTATAAATTGCTTCAAGGAGTCCTGGGGTATGATAACCAAGACCAGATCGTTAACACGTAGGCCGAACGGACCCGAGGAAGACATACAAAGATCATCACTACCTTGCTTTGGGATAAGGTCCAGGATTCGACGCCGATTCAACGCGTTAAAGAGCAGCAGCGTTATTCTTCATTTATCAAACCGTGGTTAAATTCGAGGTTTTGGTCAAATTGAGTTGAGCGAACACACCTGTTTATTCGGTCGTTTTCCTTCATTGGCGGACTGTTGAAGTCTTTCGTCATCATCGAAGCGAGCAGTGTGCGTGTACGTGTCAGAGGGGACGGCCTGAAGTTGGAGTTAAAAGAAAAAAGGTCTTGAGCGTGAGAGGGCAAAGAATAAGAAATCGTTGGGAGTCAAGGTTCTACAAGCGCCATCAGTACCAGTTTCTGATAGTGTAGTCAGTATGACATGGGCCTCTTATCCGTCATTTCCTCGCATCGTAGGCGCTAGGAATGTTGGCTTGGCTTGTGTTTATTGTGAGGTACTGTGCACTTCGAGACGAAGTTTAAATGTGTCACCGGCCACGTTATCACAGAGCTGAGCCAAGCGTATATCATAGAGGTAAGCCGCATCCAACATCCCTGAATGATGTATGTCTTACGCCCTATATCTGAGATCCATCTAAGTCTTGAAAGCTGGATTTTTTGGGCAGTACGGATTCCTATCCTGTGGAGTCGTACCATTAGAGACAAAATCTTTGTTTCCATCTACCTACGCGAGTGACGCGCCGAACAAACCCCCGTAAGTACCAAGCGGCGAGGGTGCATGGTGCGAGAGCAGAATCGAGGCTCTCCATGGAGCGGAGCACAAGATACAAGCGAGGGCCATTGCTCTGCAGGACGGAGCAGTGGAGGGGAAGCAAGACGCGCCAAAGTCTTGGTCCGTGGATATCGAACGCTATGGTTCTGTTGATATGATTGAAGTCTGAGAATGGAGGACATGAAGGGGGCTAGTATGGAGTAGTAGATATAGTATAGGAATGGTATGGGAAAAAGCCCGAGGCACTGTCTTGGCTCTCGAGAGCGAGCTGCGAGGGTGGGATGGGAAACGAACAGGTCGCGTGATGAGGCCTAGACTGAATGACGTGCAACGGACGATGAGATTTTTACGCAAGTGTTGTCGTTCGGTGGACCTGAAGAGGGAGAGGTGGGCGGGTGCGAAAACGAGAAGATGCAGGAAGTGAGACATTCCTCAGCTGAGTGCTGCAGCAAGGTTAAGAGCTTGCCACCTCACTTACTCTGACTCATGCACGGACAAGAACACACGTGATCTGCCTAGAACGACACCGAACCGAACCAACAACCGTATTAAATTTAGTTGCTGCCACCCCATCTGCTGTGCTGATGCCTGATAGCCTGATGTCAAAAGGAACTTCTTTTATACCGCCTCCAAGTTGACACAGTTGCGCCTTGAAAGCCGTCCTACTCATTTCTCATCTCATGAGCCTCTCCGCCTTACCGTTTACTTTGCAATCTGCTGATGCTGACTCATGTGAACAACTATGCATCTAGTACGAGTTTTCTTCTCCCTTGTAACTCTGCCAAGGATTGATCTCCCCAACTCCAGTTGTCATCTTCACTGTCGTCATATATGATTATCGTGAGTGATGCCCTTCTGTAAACTTTTCCTGTTCATCGCACCCGCCATGTTAAAATTGCAGTCCTCACTCTCTCGAAAGAGGTACCCCATTTCCTCCTCAGCACCTGTATCCTGACTAAATAACCTACAAAGGTCGAGTATGTATGGGTGAGATGGTTTTTCCAGTTCATTATCATCCGCGAACAACGTCCCGAATAATCTCACAGCAAAAGCCTTGGACTTTGGTCTCTACTATGTTTGTTGTCGTATGTGCATTTCCTTCACGGACTCAAATATTTGCCAATGTGTTCTGAATTTGCGCGTCCAACAGGTCCGTTACATCAGCGTGTGCTGGATTATGTATGTATATTGTCCAGAACGCTGTCCCGAATCGTTGACCAGGTTGACCTCCAAGGGCCACTGCACTCCGTACGTTCATGGTCCAATGTAAAGTTCATCACCTCAAGCAGACTTGCAGTCGGGGACATTTTCCTCGTATCTTCGGCTCCCTGGTCGTCAGTTTCTTTCTACTATGTTTGCCTAGATTGTCACTAATGATACTGTTCCGATAGGGGTAAGTACCTTGATTTTTAAGTTCTCTGATGGTGAAATAGATGCAAGTATATTAACCTACTACGGACACCACAATCTCATTGCATATTCGATAGGTAGAGCGCTATATCTTGTATCTGCGTGGACATTCCTAGTGTTTCTTTTTACTGCTGATCATGAGTTATCTCCCTTTCCGACCATGTCTCTGAGTAGGTTGATTTGGTTACAGTAGTCATGATTCTGCGTGTATACGCAATGTGGAGTCGATCCAAGAGAATTCTCGGCATCCTTCTATTCATTGATGCGGTTCAGATTGCTTTCCCTATTGTTTTGGATGGCATCTATGACGATCCCAGTTCCGACATCTCATGTACGTTCTACATGCCATGCACGGAAACGATGGTTGTACTCACCCAAACAACAGTCCTCCAACTAATCAAATCTTCAATCTGTAACACGTTGCTCACTCCACAAATTGAAACATATGTTTTAGTCCCACGCCTAGTCCTCGCTACTATGCTGGTGATCCTTGCCATCACCCAAACCCTAAGACAATCAATCGAAATGTACAAAGCGACAAAGCAGTGGCAGCCCAACCGCTACATGCAATTACTTGCCAGAGAGGGAATCGTGTATTTCATAGTGTACGTCCCCAATCACCCGGTTGCAAACGCTTTCCTTTGCCCGTGCTTCTGATATGTAGGAAACATTTTGACGATTATCATCCAGGAACTTATTGTATCAAATCACTTCTCTGGTGCCCCAAGTCGACGCCGTAGCCATTCAAAGTGTGAATGTGTTACTCTGCCTGGCTGCATTTCCCTATATATTGTTTTACCTTCTCATGCCCCGGTTCATCATCAGCATACGCGAACTGTATGATCGTGACGGTCGCGGTCGCATTCATGTCGATACCGGGTTTGGCATGCGTTCACGGTTGGTCACCGGTACGGATGCCACTGTGTCCACGATGGTATTCACGAATGTCAACCGAGGGGAGCAGAGTGGCAGGGTGGAGAACGACGCCATGATGGACAGCTTGGGCGAAGTTGAAGAGGTTCGTAGAGGACCGGAAATGTCTGGTACGGTATGAGATCTGCTAGCTCGGGGAGGGAGAAAACAGTGGCATTGAATGGCATTTCGTGTGTTATTGAGACAACCGTACTTGTTATAGAAAAACTGACGTCCTTCCTTGAACGCACATTCCTGGGTGAATGCTCGTGTTGGTTCAAGATAGAGCAAACGTTTATTATTACTCGATGCATGCGCTCCTCGGCTTTCGCAACGACTCGGTAATACCCAGGAGCGTCTCCGCAAGTTGGACCTAACGATAGTTGATCAGTACAAACGTAGCTGAGATCAGCACAGGCAACACGCACCGTATTGAGCGCCATCGTGTACGACTCTGACAGAATAGTCGCAACAAGCAGATCCTCCTCTACGCCGCGGCATTGTCCTGCGCATCACGTGCAATCTCGACCATACGACGCAGTAGTCGAAGAGGCCTCCGGTCCGAACGAGACTGCATGGAACGAGACTAGACAATCGATCAAATGTTTCCCTCTGATCAAACCCACCCTTGAAGCCCTCGGATCTCTCGCCCCACAACTCAAAGTGGTCTATCCGAGCGAGCGAGGCGGAATACAAACCCGAATTCTCTAGTTTGCGCGACGTCGGTTGAATGACTCGAGTGATACAAGGTGCCTTGGCGCATGGTCCCAGAGGTGTGCCGTGTGTCCGTTTTATAGTATCATGATGGTATGGTGTGACTGACGATATGTTCTGACAGTATCAAGGCGTCGTACTACACCGTCTGTGCACCGCTCGGCAGCTGTGTAACTCGCTTTCATTGGTGGCATCTTCCGAGTACAACAAATCTCTACCCTGTGGTTCTCCAACATAGGACACTCTACTGGACAGCTCAGACACGCCCCACGCGGATAGGACCAGCGTTTGTTCGAGTCAGGCAGAGGGTATGGAAGACGCGCAAGTATCCCTTTTGCCTCAGCTCGTTGCTTGGTTTGACCTGCTCATATAGGTACGGTCCATCCAAGAGAGGCCCAGCGAGAAGAATAAGATGTAAACAACCGGACTCATACACACATGGGACCGCGCAATTTACATGCGCAAAGGTAGTTCAAACGCCATCTGATTCGATCACTATCTATGTACTCACCCATAAGCAGGCCAGCTCGTTTTAGTCCTCGGTCTTGTGAGCAGAACGGGAACATCCACAATACCACCTGAAGTCGAACCATCTTTGCTTGGCACGCGACATTCCTACCTTTGAGAACGGCCTGGCTAGAGCCATGGAGGGATGACTTGTAGGTAGTCAATTCAGACCATCCGTTTTTCGTTGTACACCAACACCTATGTACTTCATTTGTCCATGATCGATACTGACGGTACTCCATGACCGCTCACGATTACTGATCGTCCCTTTTCTGTGAAAGAAAAACGCCCATCGATTGTACATGTTGCGCAAAAAGATATATAACACACGTTCTTTCAAGTGAAGCCCATCGCCGAATAGACATCACGACCCCCAATACATCTGCTTTCCAACCTCACATGGCGATTCCCCATTCAAGTAGCGAGTGTCCTTGCTCAAACCTGAACCGGCACTCTAGAAACCTCGACCACTCCTTCAATATCGCCCATGTTTTCCGGGTTTTCTTCCGCAGGTGGATCCTGCCTTTCTTGGTCCCCGTCGACGAATACCATCGCAGATACGGTGGCGGCCGGGCGGCCATGTGACTGCGAACGCGCGCCGAACCCGGTGTCAACGTGGCAGCAACTTCGATGATCATACAGCTCTCGTATGCTGATGATGAACCGGGGGATGAGAGGAAAGAGTGATACATAACTGAGCGCTATCAGGATGAGGTTGGCAGTAGCACTCGGTAAAATACTCATTCCAAGGACAACCAAGGAAAGAAGTTGGGTGAAAGCATTCCTAGTGGTGTGGAAACATTCGTAAGTAACTGTGATCGTCAGACGCATGGATGAAAGTGGTGTTCGAGGAGTGATCCAGACATACGCAACGAAATAGACAATCCCATCTCTTACTAGTAGGTGCGTATAGCGGTTTAGCTGCCATGTCTTCGTTGCTCGGTACATTTCCACTGATTGCTTCAAGGTTTGGATGACGGCAAGAACTACCAGGACAGTAGCAAGGACAAGTCGTGGGACTATAATAAGCTGGATCATTGTTGGTGGGGAATTAACCAACTGGGAATTGCAAAAGGAAAATGTGGAAATGTGGATGATTCCCTCTGAGAGGCATGGGGAAGTTGGATGAGATCAACCATTGTATTGACATCCAGTTTACACAGCACATACCTGACAAGTGGTTGGAGTTATAATAGATTCCACACAAAACGACAGAGGGAATGATTTGCACGACGTAAATGAAGAGAAGGACATAAAGGATTGTCCTCGATCGATTCCACATCGTGTAAACACGCAGAATCATCACATCTGTGATCTTTGTTAACATAGTGAAAAACACGCTCAGAGTACGAAGACTACTCACAATCGGTAGCAGTAAGGAACACGAAGTACATCCAAACCTCCACTACATCAAACACAAAGCCTGTGAAAATGCAGTCTCATTACCGCATGGTAATTTAAAGAAAATGAATGCGCTCACAGCTGTTTCACAGTTCAAAGATCATTGTTCACTCGAAAAAATGGGTACATACGCCTACCAGAACAGAGTCATCAGTGGTGATCCAAGTTGAAACAAGAAGGATTCAAAGAAACTTGCTTCTAGAGGACCAGGAAAAAAGGTGCTGCCACCTGAGGATGTACTCGTCGAATGAAATGAACTCTAGGTTGGACTTTAAAACTCACTGAGTGCGCCAGTCCTTGAGGATGGAACCAGAGTTAGCCATGCTCAAAAACGGACTGAGACTTGACCTACATAGCCGTCCAAAGACCGATATAACGGACCTATTGGAACAGAGTTTAGAATACACGGCCCATGCGACTGAAAGTGATACACACTATGACAAACATTGTAGAGACCCAGGACCAGGATCGGCACTGTAGCATTATCAGGGACATTGATGGATGATGATAGAGAACGTATTACCCAAATGTACTCGACCTTGGTAGCTCGTTACATACGAAATGGTTTCAGAGAAGAAATGGCATACCTTGGCTGAAAATGTGAGGACTACAGATTTAACATTTCAGCGGTGGATAGACAGCTATGATAACGACAGCATTACTCACCATAATCATATCCAATGGCCGTGATGATAAAGACTGAGTTTGTGTCAGATTGATCGTTGCAGACTATCAACGGTCGTACGGGATGTATAGTTGTTTAGAACAACAAGCTCTAAAGCGGACAATAGGTCGGGGGGCATAAATGTAAGCAAAACGGAGACAGCTTTGAGGCTCAACCGGATGTAATTGTGTCCAGAAAGACGTGGGCTATTTATCACCTTCGTGTGGTGCGAATAACCGTTGAGATCCAGATGCGCGCTAGAATCCGAGGAAATTTTCTTGCCTTCCGATTTCAAAAGGTTGGGCGCGGTCTTATGAGACACAGCTTGAACGCTCAAGTAATCTTGTGGTCTGTTATATCCGTATCTGCTGGGCTATCCATGTGTTGGTCGGCTTGTGAGGCTATATGAGGATCTTTTCATCACCGTGCAAAAGAACAAAGACACAATGTCGAATGTTCACATTTTTTTCACTGGCACCTCGGTCGTATAACATCAGGCCAAGTGGCGACCAGACAATTCTTTAGGCCACCGCAATCATACTGCCTCATCGATCTCGAGGCACTACAGAGGATAAAGTATGCTAGAAGGGGAACACGTATCAGCGCCACGGTAATGTCTACATCACGGCCCCCCCAGTTTTAGGATAAGGTCTTATAAGGCCTGAGTAACATATCAAATTTGTATAGGGAAAATAATATAAGTTAAATGTTGCATAGGCTGATCTGTGCCTTGTAATGGTAGG
>JBBPLG010000775.1:0-13683 GCA_038089695.1 Xanthoconium separans | reverse complement strand
CACTGTTTGAGAGTCAGACGAAACTTGAAATCATGCCAGCGAGTAAATCAGAATTTTTTTTTCATATTTCGTATGCATGTTTGGTACAACATTTAGATCAGTCTGAAATATTGTTCTATCCGTGGTGACAGACGCGTACAGTAGTCAGGTGTCGCAGTTCCCACGATTTTCTGTTAGAAAACCTGACCCCTCCGGGTCCATTATTACACTGATCATGACTCCCCGTGTTGCAATCTTCGCTTTGTTGCCATTCACCGGTGTCTTTGCACACTTGAACACTGTTCCTTTTGTCGCTTGGTCGTCACAGAGGTATACCCGCTACATTGAGTTAAAATTCTTTACCTAACCCACTCCATTCTAGATCGGATGCGCTCAGCAGTCTCACTCCTGGGACGCGTCCCAACCACGGTACATTACTGGAAGACATAATCTTGAACGGAAATCTTTGTTCGTACGACACTATTGTCATCGTAGACCATCCGGGGGTAGGTTACCTGTTCAACCTGCATTCGTATCATTTCTCATAACGAGCTCGCATAGGTGCACAGTTCCGATCTACGGACCCTCTCCCCCTCCTGCAGGCTCGCAACGCTAATCAAGGATGCGCCAAGCTCACGCCAGCTGCCTAATGTCGAACGGAGTCTCGGGTTTGGACGTGAGGCAGGTGCACTGGTCATCGACCAGTGTGGTTCCGTCGCCATCGACGTTATCCCAGGCTCGTCGGATGAGTGGAGCCTCGAAGTAGACAAAAAACACGTCCTCTCCATTTCGATGCCTCCCATCGAAGGCTCTCCAAGGTACAGGAAGACCGTCATGGCAGAGCATGGTTGGTGTTCCTCGTCAGTACCGACCGCCCGTCTCTCATCCCTGTGCGTTTTCCAGAGCAACTTCTCTCAAAGGAGCTTGACAAGGTCGCTGCTCTTACTTCAAACCACCTCGTCATCTACGCTGGCTCACATATCCCATTGGAGCGCCGTCAGTTTCCCACGCTTTCCGAGTTCGACTCTCCACCCGATACTGCGGCTCTCCTGCGCAATGCAACCACCGTCGCATCGTCTCAGGGGGGTATCCTTCACAATTACCAACTCCTTACCCCGGCTCTCATCACCTCGCTCCTCGTTGCATTTTTCATCCTAGTACCAATCATCCTGATTGGCATCAATGCGCTCTCCAGCATACAATCCACCTTGCGATCTGACGCACCAAAGGATTACAGCGCGCAGGAGAGGAAGACGCAGTAATACTCCAAGAACGACCATTAGATGATTAGCTTCGAGTAGCGACTACATTGACGTGGGTGATACTTGAGGAGAAATAAGACATGCAATGATACGACAGTAGGGATACAGTGGGAGGCGTGCAAATAAGCAATATTAAACAAACAAGGGGCATCTAAGAAAGCAAGGGAGAAGAATCAAGAAATGCGCAGCAGCTATTCACCCTCCTGCCTGAGAGCGTCTTGCATTGATTCGAGCGCGGATAAATGCAGCGGAAGGAGAGGGTATCCGAAAGGTCCCTGTAAACCTGCAAGGACAGCAAGTTCATAATAATTTCGCGTGATTTCCTGGTGGGTAACATCGTCTGATGTAAGAAGCGAAGACCCTGGAGATCTACAGCTATAGAGGAAGTGAATGTGAAGAGTCGAGCATGAGGTACTCGCGCGCTTGAGGGGAACGTAAAGGAGAATAGTTGAACGGACGGGAAGGATGGGGCAAGTTGTCTCAGGAGCGGTGATGCCTTCTTCATCAGGGATGAAGGAGCGATCAGCCCAAGGATAAGCTGGTGGAGAGGACAGGGGGATGCGAATGGCGGGGTAAACGGCGTATGTTGTGACGGTGGTCAAGTCTACGTATAGTGATTTGGACAATGAATCTTTGCCTGCGGTACGTCGTGAGGGTGTTTGTTGCTCAGGGCTAGTTTGACACGGTTGGGTGAACGACCAAAAGATGCTTTGATCGACTGATAAAATAGTGACGTGGAAAGGAGCAAAGTCGTGGTAAAGAGACAATACTGCAGATAGATGGGCAATCCAAGCTACGACAATGGATGACATATTAGAATTGTTTTTCTTGAGACATTGCGGAAAAACGAACCGTCAAGCTCTGCTGGGGACATGGGTCCGAGTTTAGATATGACTAGGCGCCATTCAATATTGGTTCTTCTGGCAGCTTGTAGCGCAAAGTTCCAGACTTGCAGGATGGCTGACACTTCGACCTCATCCTGAGTTAACCAGCTCCCAAAGTCGTGAGATTCGCCACGCTGGTCGATGCATGCTGCCAAAAGCCATTTTCCACACGTCGAGAATCTATAACCAACATGAAGAAAGGTATGACGGTCCAACACGTCCAAAGTGCGAGCTGGACCCAAACTAAAATGTACAACAGGCTTGGCCGGTCGTGCAAGGGCAAATGGAGGCTCTCGAAAGAACCCACGCATTTCTTTGCCGTTGTCAAAAATTCTGCGTGACATTGTGCGGTCGACCGGCTGAGGCACACGGTGATACACGGAGAAACAGAGCCTTTCAAAATCAGTGGTCCCGAGATCGTGAGAGGTGATGTGATGTTCGGGTATGAGCTGGAGGGTGATTGGGTGTTCGGAGCGAACCCTCTGTAACCTCTTCATTGCCGATGAAATTTGTCGGAGGAGAGGCGATGCAAGTGTCAACGCCAGGTCTGGAACAGCTATATAGAAGACAAGACCGGCCAATTCAAGTGGCAAGTCTGAGGCGAATGAAGCTGATGCACCAGTCAGTAAAACATTGTAAATAACAGGTTAAGAGTGGCACGCGCCAAGGTATTTGCGAAGGGAATCTAATCGCAAGGCAAATATGCCATCCACAGAACAGAGGGAATGACTTCCAGGAACATGATTACCCAGTTGGTGTGCCTAGGTTGAAGTTCAGGAACGATTTAAAAGCATCAGAGGGAACGCACGCTGTATGTTGTAGAGACCTTCTTCAACCACGTCTCCGCCAACGCTTGCTTGTCTGGACCGTTGTCCTCGAAAAAGAGAAATGCCGTAACATCTTTCTTGCCCGCCCGTGGTGTCAACCCTAGTTTTTCCCAGAAACGGAGAGATGCAGGTAATACTTGGATCATAGATTCGCCCTTGCCAACCGAGATCATCGGTGTCTCCATTCGTTGAAGAAGCACCCGGTTTGAAGACGTTCCAGGTTCTCGACCAAAAAGTCAGCAGGCTGATTCCAGTGACAACCAATGCGCTTACCATGATGCAAGAATGCCTGCAACTCGATCGGACCTTCGAGTGCAGGGAGACTGCGGATGACTTGAGCCAAAGTCGACACCTCAGTAGGCCAGACATCTGGATGACTGTGTGATAAACAGCGATTATTATTACTAGCTCGCCATGCATCAGCAAATATGCTGTTCTCAACAACCTCCCTCGCAATCATGCTTCCTGCAGCCTCGAGAGACTTCGACTTTTCCGAAGTAACTCCAAGTGCAGCCGCTGGTGATACTGGAGTGGGGACAGATGTCGGGACAGGTACCGGGATTGACATAGGTGCTACCACTGCGCCAGGCGGCCGTAAGGGTTTGCTGAGAGGAAGTAGATAGGGATGAGAGAACTGCATATGTAGCAACGTTGGCCCCACAGGCAGATATGCGGGGGGAGGCGTGGTAGTTCGAGAAGGGATAGTAAGTTCCGCCACGACGTCAATGTCCTCATCGTCCGATGCTATATCAGAGGCATCATCAGCATCATTTGGCATTGAATATTCTAAATCAAGGCTATTTTGTAGCCAGCTAGGACGCCGTCTTGTTTCACGGGACCCTTGTTCGACGCTTTTGCGCTTGACTCCGATTAACTTCCTTACAAGGCCGATGCGGGGGTCAGTCGCGGCGTCGTATCGATTTTTCCAATGATTATTTTGAGTGGGTGACTGAAGGCAAGGTAGTGGTTGTGTTCGGTCCTCCTCATCCGGTGGACTTGGTAGGGCAAATTTTCCTAGATGGTATTTGGAATCAGACAGTCTATGACTCTGGGCGAACGGTATTGGATCAAAATAGTTTGCCAAAGGTGCAGATCCTTTGGGGTGCTCAAGAGACAATTTTACTTGAGGTGTTATCTGTTCGGAGTTCGGAGTGGGTCCTGGAGACGGCAGCGCCATGTTAGGTCGAGATGCGTCTGATTCTTGGACGTGATGCAGTTCAGAAAATCGAGGTGTGAAGGGATCCACGGTTCCACAGGCAGCATACGGAGACGACATTTGTTGACCTGGAGTAATAGCGGCGGCCACCGAAAAAATCCCATCGCCAAGGATCGATGGAGAGAACCCCATTGGCGCAGATAGTGTCAGCGGATGGCCAGAAGCCTCTTGAAGCGAAGGTGCGACGATAGGCCGAGAAGCCCGAGAAGACCCTGAAGGCCGATCAAAGAAATCAAAATCATCTTCAGTGAAGATGAAGCCATCCTCAAAATCCAGGTTCGCATGCACTGTGCTCGCGGGCCCGCCACCACCTCCAGCTCCAATTTCGCCAACATCTACGTCGAACCTCATATCGTATGGCTCACCAAGGTTCATAAAATCATTGGGAGGCTGTATCCAGTTGGTATCAATGGATCCGAATGGATCGAAGGAGGAAGTTACTGGTGGGGAAGCAGGTTCCGATTTTGCCACCAAAAAAGACGGCTCAGGGCCGGTGGCAGATTCTATACTGGAAACAATAGGTTGCGTGGTTGCCTTTCCAAGGGTGGATGGGGGAGAAGGGTATGGTGGGGGAAGATTCTCATCCGACATGACCACTACTGGTGTCTGTGCAGGGTTTGTAAACATCTGGGGATCCCCTGCCGCAACGCCCCCGTTTGTCGGAGAAGTCGCCACTGGAGAGCTACCAGTCGTAGTGACGGAAGTGGAGGCTGGAACGCTAGTGCTAGCGGAGGGTGTTGCCATAGTTCGGGGAGAAGCGGACGATTGAGCATTTTCACGTTCCCTTCGAATACGCTCGCGTTCCTTCTCGCGCTCCTTTGCAACAGATTCGACATACATTCCTACTTCCGAGACTACATTCTCGACTCTCGATGACTTTGAGAGAGTCAAGCAGCGAAATGCGCGAACAGACTCTGATGTAGGTGATGCACAAGGACGGCGCGAGATAGGTCGCCCGGCGAGTACTGAGGGAGTAGAGACACCAAGGGCATCTATTTCACCAGAGGAAGACAAGGCGAGCGCGACGGAGGGTGGCAGAGGCGGTGAAGGTGAAGGTTGAAGTTGAGGCGGCAAATCAGGTAGGTAAGGGAGGGGTCGTCGAGCATGTGTAGACTGGGAGGACGCCGTAAATGCAAGACTAAGTTGCAATGGCCAAATGATGGCTATTCCCTTGTCTTCTCCTTGCTTATTTTGAACAGCTATCCAGGCAATGACATATGTTGGACTCGTCCGTTTAGGAATACCAGGACGAAAAGTACTTTGTCTCTCGGAATGTGGTGTGGGAAGGGATAATTTCCATTCGCCAGCACCAAGTCCAGAAAGCGACTGCTCAAACTGAGAGGTGATACCTGAAGTAGGACCGTTGTATGTTGACAAGTAATAGGATGGCACCCCAAAGGGTAGAAGTGTAATCGGCGTGCCAGCAGCTAATGGGAGGGTAAAATCGAGGGGAAGAAGGTCGGTTGATCGAAAGTGTGAGTATACCTCTAATCTCGATGCACTCAGATGCACCTCGAGCTGGCAATGTACAAGCGGCCTGCGAGGTTCAGCGTCAGGCAGCGATGTCGCGAGACTTTGAGGCTTACCTGAGTCTCGCTCCGTTCACCCAGTCGGTTGCCCATTCGTTCGAGATGGGAGGGGAAGCAAGCAGAAAGCCGTCCATCAACCGGTGAGCCGAACGTCCGACCAGTACATCCTTGGAGACTTTGGTCATGTCGTCAATGATTCGGCTTCGAAGAGCATTCATGAAGCGGGCATAAATCGTACGAAGCGGCTTGCGCGGCAGGAGGTTGGCTGCTGATAGATCTGGATCACCGGTTGGAGATCGTTCTGTGTCACGGCAGAGTTGACAGGGAGATGGATGGGCAGCGCATTCGAATGAACAGGGATAGAGAGCTTGAGGGTCGAAGAGTGAAGCATCCGAAACTGGGAATACAGTGAGTTGGAAGAACGCGGGTGCAAGAAGCACCGCAGGGAAGGAACACTTACCAACGAGTCCATCCAATGATATTATTCTCAATGCGGAAAGACATGCATCGGAGTGATCGAGGGATGTAAACATGAAGGCATGGAGTGAGGAAGAGGCGCCGTCGATGTGGACATGGGGTAATACGGATTCCAGGAGAGCAAGGGAATTATTCCGCGACAATAAATGCCTTCGGCCCAGCTCTAGGAGGTCGTAGGATGGAGTATCGGATGGGGTTGCAATGAAAGTGACATGAGCTATTCGAGCATCGGATGGCAAGGAGATGAAGGAGGAGAGGATTTTGTCCGAAGGTGATACTAGATTCGAGACGTGAGCAGGCAGCGCGGAAGGGTGCGCAGCAGTATGATTGTCGTGTTTCTGGGCCATGCAGACGAATGTGAAGCTGGGCAAGGGTGATGTGGACGTGTCAATTTGAGCGGGTAGTTCCACAGAAGCAACGGGTTGACCCGAAGACGGTCAGGGCGATGTGCGGGTTCTGTCCGTGTGCATTCGCTGCACGTCGTTCACGAGCTCATCGCCGCCGCCAACGCCGTCACCGCCGATGAACGGGGAATTCATTTATTTATTATTTAGTTTTTGGGATGAATCTAAATATGGAGATGGTTAATTACATAATAATAATAATAGGGAGAGAGGGATGCAGCCACACGCACTGGAACTTCACCCGCCTTTGTGAATCCTTGTCAAAAAGCATGCAGCCCACATCCCGCCCTGCCTCGACTTCGACCCGTCCAGCAGCATCCCCGCATCCCAGAGCCCACATAAATCAGGTCAATACACAGACAAAACTACTCGACACCGTACACGGTCGCATTCTCTGCATTGCAGACATCCGTGGCCGTCTTTCCGCCCTCAATGATCTTGCGCGCGAAGCCAACGCAAAAGCGGTCATACACACCGGCGACTTCGGTTTCTTTGGTCAGTGATCCGCATCCCCCGTCTTTCCTTTCATTTTTATTCGTCTCTAACGCGTCCGTGCTTTTGCCAGAGACTAGCAGTTTGGAGAGGATCAATGACCGCACCCTCCGCCACCTTACAATGTATTCTCCCCTCATCCCTACCGCTCAACGCAACCATCTCCTGTCACCCGACAATACCCCTGCCACCATTCGCTCCACCGTAGACATCTCCCTCATATCTGAATTTCCCCTCCTGCTTTCAGGTCAGATCAAACTGCAAATCCCCGTGTTCACCGTCTGGGGCGCTTGCGAGGACGTCGTTATTCTAGAAAAAATTCGCACCGGTGCCTACGCCATCGATAACTTGCACGTGGTCGACGAAGCCACGACGCGTTGCCTCGACGTAGGTGGTGTTAAATTGCGGCTTCTTGGGTTAGGGGGTGCTCTCGTTCCACACAAAATGTTTGATAACGGCGATGGGAACGCTACCATTGCCGGTGGTCAGGGTACCATGTGGACCACAGCTCTCCAGATCGGCGAGCTTGTCGACACCGCTCAACGGGTGTTCGATCCCTCAGAGACGCGTCTCCTGGTCACACATGCAAGCCCAGGCCGAGAGGGGATTATTGCCCAACTCGCTCTGGTCCTCAAGGCTGATCTCACCATTTCTGCCGGTCTTCACTTTCGATACGCCAGTTCCTACAACGAGTTCAGTGTGCAAGGTGATTTCGAAGGGTTCCGTCACAAGTTGCTTGTAGGCAAGGAAGGCTTTGACAAGGTTTGGGACAGCGTAAAGTCCCAGGTCGACAATGTCATCGATGAACACCAGCGAATCCTCCTAGACAAGGCTTTGTCCGTCATCGAACGCATTCCTCAGGCCCAAGCACAAACCGGTGCACCACCCACAGCTACCGGTGAGGAACCTGCGTGGAAGAACTGTTGGAACTGGAATCTTTGCGACGCTGCCTTTGGATCCCTTGTCCTTGACGTAAAAGAAGGCAGGATCAGTGCTGAGCTCAAGAGTCAAGGTGAGTGGTTCAGTCGAACGTACAATTCGTCCTAACGCCTTGCAGGTTTCAACTACGCATATCGTCGCACCGCTATTCCTGGCACCGTCGCACATACTCCGAATTCGACAAGCTCTTCTTTGCCAAATGCTGTCGGAAACCCGCCAACCAAGGGTTCGACACCGGGGCCTGCGGAGAAACCTGCCTCACCTATGCCAAAGGAAGTGAGGTCGCCCCTCGCTGTAGTGTCTCCCATTATCCCAGCAACACCAAAGGAGGGTACCTCAAGTCTACCCCAAACGAAGACAAATGGTACACCAACAGGAAGCTCCTCTGATAAAGCTGAGAAGGAGAAGCAGAAGAGACGGGAAAAGAAAGAGAGGAAAGAACGTGCGGAACGGGAGGCGAAGGAGAAGGATTCTGCAGAGGAGAAGGCCGAAACTAGCATCTCTCCCGTTGAACCGCCCCCAACTCAATCCAAGTCAGGCAAAGAGACTCCAGTTTCAGACGAAGCTGCAAAGGCCCCCACCCCTGATGTCCCGGAGGGCCTCAAGTCACCAACGACGGATAGCGCCGGCACTCGCACTCCAACGTCAAGACGAACTTACAAGCAATCATGGACTTTGTTTGTTCGCCTCCTAGCACCTACAAATGAGGCAGAACTGCGCGAATTTTTCGGTGGAGAACAATCAGGCGTACGGGAATCATCCAAGGAATGATGAGTTATCGCTAACCAAAGGTCGTAGATCGTGCGCGTGACATACCCCCATACTGCGCAAGGACGGGGTCAGAAAATAGCATACGTGGAGTTTGGCGATGAGGACGCCATGAAAAACGGCCTCGAGAAAAACAACGAGGTGAACCCATTATTCTCCTCTGTCTCTCGAGTCTGAAATTGGTGTCATAGAAGATCAATGAGTTAGTGGTCGAAGTCAAGATCGCAACAGACAAGGAAGATCGAGGCGGATCACGAGGTGGCCCGAGGGGTCGTGGTGGTCGTGGAGGTGGCTTCGTCGCACGAGGGTTTGCTGCCGCTGGTCTCACCGGCAAGGGCCGAGGATCCAATGGTGAAGCTCGAGGGTCCGGAGAAAACGGCAAGACTGGGGATGCAAACGCATGAAACGGATCACTGGTCGAAGCGGGGAATCATGGGCGCAACTATACTCGATGCTTCATGCCTTTTCACGATCTCGTCACTTTGCTCTTCGTCGTCTTATGTTTCAGCTCGTTTAATACCGGAATTGTGTTTGCTTTCGTTTTATTGTCATCTCCTCGGGATGCTATTCAATGCAACCCAGATAATGCATCTGCATACCTATGGTCTGTAGCTAGTATGGATCTACTTGCTTCACTTTCCTGCGGCAGTCCAAGACCCTCAGTCATGTGATTCTTTCCCCTGTACGCTCAAAGTCAAACCGCTTGGACTCTTCCACAATTTCTCATGATACGCAGCGCTACTCGTTCGACAAGGGTCCTGAGATTTCTGCCTGTGACCTTGCGCACGACCAGGTTCGCAAACGAAAGTATAGTTCCATCTTCCCTCTCTGACGGTACCATAGTCTCGCCAGAGGTTTCGCTGCGTCATGTTCACGCTCGACTGAGAGAGTCACTCTGAATTCCCTCGACAACTTCACGGAAGAAGAAGAGATGCTCAGAGAGTCCGGTAGTCACCGCAGCATTTTCATCCACTCGAACGCTCAACAAATGAATGTCTCTAGTGAAACGATTTGCCAACGAAGTCGTGGGGCCCAAAGTACGTGAAATGGACGAGAAGGAAAGTATGGACCCAGAGGTCATCAAAGGACTTTTTGAACAAGGCGTAGGTCACCCTCCCGCCATGACTCCCTGAACCTTCATTCATTCGTCAACCGAATAGCTCATGGGAATCGAAACCAGTGCTGATCACGGTGGTGCCGAGTCTTCGTTCACGTCGGCTATAATAGCAATCGAGGAACTTGCCAAAGTCGATCCCTCCGTGTCGGTTATGTGCGACGTCCACAATACCTTGGTGAATACCATCCTACGGCAATACGGAACCCAGGAGCAACAAGATAAATGGCTTCCACAACTCGCACAGTCCAAGGTACATGGCTTCAGGTTCGCGGTCATGTTTGTACCTAAGGATTATGTTGTAGCTTGGGTCTTTCTGCTTGTCAGAGCCGGCCTCCGGGTCGGACGCGTTTGCACTGCAGGCTCGCGCAAAGCGCGACGGGGATCATTGGATTATCAATGGTTCCAAGATGTGGATCACAAACTCTTATGAAGCCGAGATTTTCCTCATCTTCGCCAATGTAAGAATCTATGGTAGCAACTTCTGGCGCTGGCTGGTGACTCTCCCCTAGGTCGATCCAAGTAAAGGATACAAAGGCATAACTTGCTTCATTGCAACCAAAGACATGGGCATCAAAATAGCGAAGAAGGAAGAAAAGCTCGGAATCCGTGCTTCCTCGACGTGTTCACTCAGCTTGGATGACTTGCGAGTACCTGCAGAGAACGTTATTGGCGGAGAAGGCAAAGGTTACAAAATAGCGATCGAAATACTGAATGAGGGTATACCTTCCTGCTTTATTCACTGGACATGTTCTCCACGGTCAAGTCCACAGGTCGGATAGGCATTGCTGCTCAAATGCTCGGGCTCGCGCAAGGCGCCTTTGACAAAGCTGTTCCCTACACATACCAACGTACCCAGTTTGGTCAGCCCGTGGGTACCTTTCAGGGCATGGCATTCCAAATCGCCCAAGCGGCAGTAGAGATCGAGTCAGCTCGTCTATTAACCTATAACGCGGCTCGGAGAAAAGAGGAAGGCAAGTCGTTCACCAAGGAGGCTGCGATGGCCAAATACTGGGCAAGTGTTATTGCCCAGCGAGTCTCTGGTCAGGCCATTGAATGGGCAGGAGGAGTCGGATTTACTCGAGAGACTGGAATTGAGAAATTCTGGCGAGATTCAAAGATAGTGAGTGGCGTCACTTGATAGAAAAGGTTTATTCAACCCAGCACCCGTTATTCAGGGAGCCATCTACGAAGGAACATCCAATATTCAGCTGCAGACGATCGCCAAGTTTATTCAAAAGCAATACTCTTAGCTTAGCTGCGACTGTAGATGGGTATTTACGATCTCATGGTGTTCGCATATACAGAAGAATGCCCTCGAATACTGCCCACCCTATCGCTGAGCTCAGAATCTTGCGTGATATCCGCAGAGACGCTCCATCAAAGAAACCCGAGATCCCTCGTTGCTGCGAAAAAAAGGTTTACCGTAGTAAAGCTCTCATGAGGAAAAAGCGTACCTGCCATATTCGACTTGTGGTAGACATCAAGCCATGATACTGATGCTCAGAGCGGACCTGCATTTTCGTCTGATGCATTTCAGCATGATGTACACATTCGACTTTTCAGGAGTACCTTGATGACATCAAATGGGTGGGTAGCCATCGTTGCAATCCCCCCAGCTGCCGCTGCAGAAAAGCCATGTATGCTTGTGGCGTACGCACTTGGTACAAGATAAGCTGTCCGATGCATGTTAGACCCTTTGCCCAGAGTTTACAAGTGTGGACTTGCTCGATTCTCGCTTGATTGCTTCGTAGAGTAGGACGAACAATCCTGCATAAGGCGCATCGCGTAGAGAAGAGGCCACGAATCCACGCATCAATTCTTTCGGGCCTGTCCGAACAATGGAAATGAGGGACCCGGATAAACTTCGGTACGCGAAGTGTTCGCTCTGCAACAAGTAAGTTGCGTGTGACATTGGAAGGGATGGTATAACTTGCCTCGAACCGTGCTTTCAGAACCGAAAACGGGTTCAATAACAAGCCCACTGCAATCCTCGCGGTCGCACCAGCGACTAAGTTTCCTTGGTTAGTGAGTTTCGGTAAGACACTCTTTGTATTCCCTGAATTCGTGACCGTTGAGACTGAAAAGTACGGAGACCGCGCCATTATCGAGCGCAAGTGGGTCAGGCCAGTGAAGTAGAGAGCTACTCCTGGTATATTTCTTTCAATAGATCAGTTAGGGCACAGAAACACAGTTGTGTGGGCCTACCGAATAAGAGAAGCATTCGTACCCCGCCACAACCCGACAATCCCATCCCGCTTGACGATGCCATGTGCGCTTTGCCAGATGAGAGACGCGTTCCTTGTGTACCAGAGATTGAAGATGTGGGGATGACCAGAGACTATTCTCTCACCGAGAACCAGATGCAGAATCGCCTTGCTGAATTCGCGTTTTCAGCAAATCCACTGTGTACGATCAATAGAAAAATAGAATAGTCGCGAAATGTTTGCCTTACGAGGCTGAAGCAATATCGCCGAGGCGAACCCGGAGAGCGCACCTAACATTGCCAGCGTGTTGAATATGTATCAGAGGGAGTGCAAAGTGTTGAACCTTACCGGAGAAGAGCTGTTGGCTAACAAGGGCATTGGTCATTACAGCTGGCTGGACGCAAGCCAACGGCAGCTATTTTAAGAGCACTCCGGTGGGAAGTTGGTGTGAAAAGCCCGATTCC
The DNA here is from genome assembly GCA_038089695.1 of Xanthoconium separans. NCBI lineage: Eukaryota > Fungi > Basidiomycota > Agaricomycetes > Boletales > Boletaceae > Xanthoconium > Xanthoconium separans. Next base: position 1,121 of record JBBPLG010000775.1, on the reverse strand, counting down.
AGCGGAGATGGACGAAGACCATGCGGTCGGCGCTGTTACGACTGTCGGCTTTGTAATCGTAGAAGATAAGAAAAAAATGGAAAGTAAGTTGTTGGCATGAGGCACAAACCTTGCAATGACATTGACACAAGCGTTACGACTGTCGGCTTTGTGTTCGTAGGAGATAAGAAAAAATGGAATTTGGAAACATTCATAAGTTGTTGGCATGAGGCACAAACCTTGCAATGACATTGACACAAGTACTTACAAGGGTTTACAAAATCACATTTGGTAGTTGGAAAGAAATAAAAAGAAGTATGTTCATATCAAGGCCCTCCAGGCATCCCCTGGACCCCCCCAATTGATAACCCAGCATGATGAAATTGAAGACAGATTTCTTTCAACTACCAGAATAAATACTTATCACTGCATTTGTTGGAACTGACTGCAGAATGAACAGATGAAGTGCTGGACTGCAAGTGTGAATCCCTCATAATCCCAGGTTTTGTAATACACACTGTTACGGAAATATCCCTTGGCATGTTTATTTTTCTTTCATTTACTCTATTCAGACTTGTCTTCTCCTCATGATGGGACTCTATTCCATCTGATGTCTTCCGTTCCTATCACTTACGACAATGTATAGCCTCTCGGAGATGCATTCTGAGTATGGTAACCCATTCTACTCTGCTTGCTGACTGTTCTACTCTTCTGGACAGTGGAGATCCTTTTGTTCTGACTTTCTTTTGATCCTTTCTGTTTCAATAGCAGAACACTTATTATTCCTATGAGACCCAATGGTCTATGCTCCATTCCTCATCGTATAAATACATAGCACAAGCATTGTACCAGTAACTTTAAGCTAGTTCTACGCAATTTATACCACATTAGCTGGTGTTCCACAAGCTTAAAGCCTTCGTCTTCTTGCTCATGTCTCTTTCTCTTCCCTCTGCGAAGAACTAGGACTTTGTGTTGTCACAAGAGGACCCCTCTATTCATAAGGGTTGAGTGTGACACCATTGACTTTGCATTGCTTAAGTCATAGGCTATCAAACAGGCATCCAACTATCATTCTTACTCTTCCTCTACAACTGAGTTATGTGTCAAAACCGGTCAATACCTTTACCTCCGACTCAAGTCCA
>JBBPLG010000774.1:0-13696 GCA_038089695.1 Xanthoconium separans | reverse complement strand
AGCAAGAGATAGGAGCTACACTACGGAATGATCCGGACATGGACAGTACCCTTTCAACGATGAGCGTATCCTCCACTGGAGCGGGACCACCGCATGGGCCCAACGAGACCCGGACCAGCGCGTGGGGTTGATTTTTGCCGAGTCCTATGCCCCAGGCATCATCCCCAGCACATATTGCTGTACACATTTCAATTTATTTCGTTTTTTGGACCAATCGAGCGTGCTGGGAATGTGATTGACGACACGTGTCAAGTGCCATATTGGCACCATTTGCGGGAAAGACGAGAGAATGTAGATTTGAAGAAGGTCACATTGTAAACTTGGAGCTAATAGAGGCTAAGAGAGGTGTGCATGGACGAGCGGACGGCATCGGCCCGGTCCGGGCACCTTGTCAGACCGAAGGTCGACATGGCGAACGTGCCAGATTGACTTACGTCGTCACTACGAGGCCCCACTGAATGTACTATCGCATGAGGATAAAAACTCTGGGCTTCACGCCAATATTAGCCTCAATTTTGTCATCAAGTTCTGCCAGTCACGACTGGTTGGTCTTGGGTCTGGGCTACCATCTGCAGTGTTTGGCGCGCGTCAGTCATCCGTTAACAGACGCGGGTCGCCTTGAAGTTGTCGTCGAAGGCTGTGTAATTCTGAGATCTCGGTTTGGACAGAACTCATGCTCTCTCGATGACCAGATCAGTAAGCATCGTTGATTACCCTAGCTCACCACTCACAGACGTCGTGGCGTCAAAATTACAGCCCACGAGCTCCCATGACGTTTCTTTTTGAAGTTGTCCATTTCTGATACCTCAGCTACCAGTAGGACGTCTCATCAACCATGAACGCCTACGGAGCAGTTGACCGTATTCTGGTCTAGACAAGGTGGGCGAGAAATATTTAGCTTCGAGGCTTCAACCGAGCCACGATTGACGGATATGAGGTACGTTCAAGTTCGACGACTTCGATGCGACTCCCGGCCATCCCGAAGGAATCCGGGTAGCTGATGATCACTTCTCGCATCAACTGAGAGCTCGGGTAAACGCTAGTCTCCCTACCCCAGTGCCCACTGTGTTCGCCACACCTTCTACTAGGCAAGTGCTAGTTTGAACGAAGAGGTCTACGGTTTCCCTATTAGATCGATCATCTCCAATCAGATTCCGAGTTTGACCATTCTGCTTACGACGACTGGAAGGCCTACTTTGATCTATCCCGATTCTGGGCTTTCCGTGCCACAGTGCTCTAGGTTTGATCTTGCCAGTGCGCGCATGCACAGTATAGACGCATTGCTATGAACAATTTCAAGTTGATCATACTCGCACTACGCCCGCGTTCCGAAGGAAACCATCATCGAGGCGATCACTTTCAAAGGTTGATGTTGATGTTGATGGACGGCGTCCCGGCTATCGCGGGCATGTGATGTCCGCCAGTTTACTGCGGTTGTGCCACGTCTAACACGGGATGGCCAACGTTTTCGCACGACTTTTCAGACCCAGCTCCGAGGCTTGTAAGCAGCAGCATAGCCAGCTTACTAGCGTGCCATCACGAGCTGCCTATGAAAGGTCTAGCGAAGTCGGGTGTGGTACTACAGCCACACCCGACATCGCTAGACCGTTCAGTCAAACCCAAGACTTCAGCTTCAGTCCATTCGAATCGAACCTGCGACGTGCATAGCCCGACGGCAAGGGCAAGTAGTATAACCAGTGCACCACGGCCTGGCAACTGCCAACGGGTAGTGCGGTAAGCTATTGTGCTGTCCGTTCCTCAGCATCGGCAAGCATTCCCCACAGTCCCGACACATCCGCACGGCCCGGGTTCATCGCATTCCCTGACACGCATGCACGACCCCCGAGTCTCCGTCGTCGCCTGGATACCGCCGTCGTCGACACGTCTTCCGAACAACTTGAAGGAGTGAGAGCAGAGGGCTCGAACTAGGTCATTAGATAATCTAGCGTGCGTACTCGTCCTACCAGCATGATTCTAATCGACAAAGCGTCCATCATACGGTACTCGGTAGTCCTACATACACACACACTCCGCGTGGGAAACGAGAACGAGAGATGGAGGATAAGATGGGGTAAAGGAAATGGGGGAGGGGGGTGACTTACGGCCCTCGGAGATGTCTTGTTTAAGTAAATAACATAGTTCCGAGTCCTGTCCGGTCAAAGATGATATAGTAGACAATGGTGTGGGGAGGAGGGTCGTTCGAGATCACAAGGGTGAACGATTGGCCAGCATAACGACGTGAAAATGAACCCACGTATGACTCCCTCTCCCTGATCCACGCTGGATGCATCCAAATCGGCGAGGCGACGTCCCTAGTCGCTTCTTTGCGTCATTCCACCACGCTCAAAATCGTCCGCCCGTATAAGCAGGCCGCGAGCTCGGCTTGACAAGCCGCACGCCCGGGTATTCTCCGCGGTCCTCCTCCACAGGTGAATGGTGGGCCCACAAACTCTGTCGTTCGTCCGCATCATCAACCCCCTTCGGGTATCGACGTGATCGTGTCGTCGAGCTGCTCCTTCGACCCCGGTGCGGTCGATCGCTGTTTGTAGTGGCGCTCGCATCCACGACCGTATCCACGGTTGGCCGCGCAGGAATGGTCTGAACCACCGAGACAGGCGTCGCATAGACGGTCTGCTCGCTAGACGCGCTCTCCAACGACGACGCATACGGCTCGCTGCCCACACCATGTTCAGAGGATGTGCTGCCATGTCCAAGCAAATCGTTCGAGGAGGGGAAGGCGGACATGGACGGCGTCGAGGGTGTCTCGAATGGGTCAGGCTCTGCCCGTACACCGTATGTGGATACGGTTGGCGCAAGGGGCTCGTCGTTGGCACGTGTAGGGATGATGATAGACTGGGCGGGGATGTTCGCATGTTGCGGCGTCTGGGGTACGTCCCCTCCACTTGCCCCCATTCCGGTGCCAGAGCCCGGTGGTGGCGGAAGCGGTGGTACAGATCCAGCGGGGGAGGCTGACGTGGGGGGATAGAAGAACGACGGCGGAGCGGTGGTATCAAGGTTGGCGGGGACCGAGGTCGTACGGAGTGCATGGACGGCCTGCGAGCTCTGGTTCCCAGGCGGCGCGTATGAATGAACGAGATCCTGCATTCCAAACTTGACGGCCGTTCGACGTGGACTCTGTGTCGACGACATTGTAGCTTGGGACTCGCGGTCCATGGAATCACCGCGCGTCGAGGGCATAGGTGCATCGTACAAAGCATGCCGTGTAAGCCCGTCGTAGGTGTGGTCAGTATGCTGTAGGGAGGAGAAAGGAAGCCCATCGAGGTTCCCGACCATCCCACCGCCGACGCCCATCCTACGTGGTGCCCGTAGGGAACCAGTAGAGTGGCTAGATTGGCTGGCTCTTCGGGAACTCCGCGCGCGCATGATGCTTCCAATGGTGGCGAAGGAGCCACGGAGGGCATCCATGCCGGGTTCTTCCATGCCAGTAAGGTCCTTTTCATCCCCGTCGGTTTCGAGGTTGATCGTCGCAGGCGTATCTGTGTGTGCACGCGCAGCTTGGAGGAGTAGCGTGGAGCGTCGGTCAAGCGATGTGAGTTTGGTGGGATCAATCTTGGACATCTGGAGGATGGTGATACCAACGCAGATGGTCAAAAATGCGAACACCAAAGTGATGATTTGGGATGCCGGTGCGGAAAGACCTCTGAAGAGTACCTAAACCGAAAGGATGAGGCTTTCCGTCAAGAGCGAATATTGGCACGTACGATCGTGGTAACCATTGAACAGAACGAAACTTGATCAGGGATAAGGTCATTCTGTACATGATACGTCTAAGAGAGCGGACTCACATAAGACGTAGTATGTCGGGGTTACTTGTGTGAAGCACGTCAGAGTTCAGAAACAAGGACAACCAGATGCAACATACCCATAGCTGTGTAAATGAAGTTATGAGCAGGTGAACAAGCATAAAAGTACGAAAACGCGCACCTGTATTGAAGAGTGCAAGCGCGACATTCAAGTAATATACCTCTGTTACTGAGCAGTGTCAGGTTTGGATTTTTGGGACGATGGAAGAAACCTACCCAATGTCACGATCACGAATGCCATCAGGAAAAATATGAACCAGTTATTAAACTAGGCGTGACATGAGTGCAATGTGATGAAACGGTTCAAAGTACGTACCTGGTTATACCCCATTGCGGTGGTAACAATGGCGGCTCCAAGACCAGTCGTGACACTGACACTGATGCCGCCGATCGTACTGCAAACGGTGATGTACCATATCATATTTTTCTTTCCATATCTAATGGGAGGTGAGGTAAGGAGAGGGACGAGGAGGAAGAACCAACTTTGGACCGAAGTAAATGATGATGCTTAGTGCGATTATAATGAGCACCCCAGCGTAGGAGAGAAAGCCGGGTGATATGAACAAATTTTTAAATGCGGATATCTCTGAGGGGGTTTGTTCTTGGGGACCTAGCAACAGGATTGGAGAAAGTAAATGGAAGGATGGGGCAAGGAGATACCATTGAGAGCGATGATGACGGAACCAATCTGGATGAAAGATGAGACGATGTAAAGGGAAAAGAAAAGGACATACGATACAAAGCGAACATCCGAGCCAGCCGAAAAATGTAAGCTTCTCCTGGAGGAATATGGAAGATAACATGGCGCTTATTACAACGGAGAGTGCGCCCATGGGTGTCTTGAACGGGGGTAAGTCAGACCAGATTGAAATGGGGAATGTTGGAGTACAAACCACAACAAGAGCCTCGACAAAGGCATATGCTGGGGTGTGTGAGGACAGACCAAGAGAGTGCAGGCAAGAACTGACTGACCAGCAAAATTACAGAGTTCGCCAAGGATCATCACTGCCATGGATTGGTTGAAATTAACGACGGAAGGAAGAGGAGATACATACTTATCATGCCGGTCCACCATAGTGGCTTTAAGGGGGGTGAGTACGATCGTGGTGAAAGAGAAGGCAACTAACGGATTTGAGGTAAGCAACACCCTCACCGGCAGTGTGCCCGGCCTGCGCGCGCAAAAGACCCTTTTTCTTGAAGACGAAGCTGGAGCCTATGAGGATACCGCTTATAACGGCGAGGATGATACCGACGACCTGAAAATATTCAGCCATTGGGACAACGTGGGAGAGGCCCAGGGTGTGCACCTTGAGGCTGGAAGGCAGCTTTATCGTCGTGCTCGAGCTTGAACTAGTAGTGGATGAGGCCGCCCTCGCAGCCAGGCGTGGTAGGGAGGGGAGCATAGTGATGGAGCGGAGCGCAGCGTAATGGCAGCGAATTCGAATTCAGTACAGTCCTGTCTTATTCGATGCGATACAAACAATACCGGAAAATTACCATTTATGGAAGTGTTGGCCGGATACAGAAAAAAAAAAAGGCGTCTAAGGCCCGGTCGACAATGAACGGACGACGCACTGACCATGTCCGTCACCGACGTGCACGACGACCACCACAATGACTTTCTGCTGAGATCGACGGACGATATGCTGGCGATGCCTGGCCCGACGCCGCTCCAAGCGTATCCAGATATTCCAGCGTCCAACGCTGCCATCGGACGCAATCCAGACATTTCTCCCTGGTCAGAACCTGTGAGTACTCTCCTTTAAGTATATTGCTCATACCCACGTCGCTCCATCCAGCCCGCAAGGCGAACAATACCATTTCCTCACAGGCCATTCCGTCCGTCCACCTCCTCCATCCCAGGCTCGTCGTCCATCCGCTCGCGTCCGAGCGACGCCCACTCGTTCACCAGTGACTCGTACCCGTCGTCCGTGTCCGACATGTCCATCGGCGACCCTCGCAAAGGAAAGAGCTCACTCAGCTTTTTAGGCGACATGATGAAGAAGAAGTCCCGCTCGAAGCTCGCATCCTCCGACTCCATCAACGACAGCATGGCATCCCTCGCCACCTTCACCCCAAATCCCTCCCAGCTCTCCGTGAACACCTACATGACCCCTTACAATCCATATCCCACCCCGGATCCTCTCTCTAGTCCCCCGCCGCCCCCGAAGAAGGACAAGGACAGGACCCGAAAAAGACATCGTCTCAACAAACAACCACCGCCCCTCCCTCCAAAGGACGAACCCGAGCTCCTCAAAATCGACACGGATTTCACTCACATGGAGGACATTATCGACATGAACGCCGCATCCGGATCCCTGCCCAGTCGTCCCGGCGCTTCCTCTTCCACCAGCTTCGACGCAGGCACCCTCGGCTTGTCCGGCTTCACTCCCCCCTCCTCTTCGTCCATATTCACCGACCCTTTCCACCCCTCCTCCGTCTCCTCAAAGCACACGCCCAAACTTGATCGCAGAGTCTCCCCAAAGACCGTCATGGAGTACCTGCATGACAACGGAGAACAACCAACCAAACATGAATGGACCGCTCCAGAGAGTTGGGCAATCCAAAAGGAAGACGCGGATGCCACTGCAGGTGACGCCAGTTCTGGCTCAGAGGATAGCCTCGTCGCCAGCAGCTCACGGACCCCGGATGACTCATCTAACGCAACTGATACGACCGCTAGAAAACGCATGCGCAGAAAAACCCATTCTGCACACAAACAAACGTCGTCCGCCAGCTCCAGCAACGTCCTCGTGCGCATATATCGTGCTAATGGCTCCTATCATGTCGCCGGGATCCCCCCACATGCCACAGTTGCTGATCTCACCCCAAATCTTAACCACAAGGTCTTGCACGGTAATGAACGAGAGACCCACAAGCTGTACTTAAAGGAACGGGGAAGAGGTACGTAAATTCTTTCATGTCCTTGTGTCTGTTTCATATCTTTCTCAGAACGAATGTTGGCTCCCACGGAGCGGCCCGCCGCGATCACTCGCCGCCGTTTGGAGCAGGCGGGCTATGACCAACTCGACAGTCTCGACTATCTTGCAGCTGAGGATATGACATTTCTTCTCAAATTTGTGTACAAAAGCCAGTTGCTTGGCCCAGCGGTGTGTCCTGTCACCATGATGCCTCGATCTATGCCTGATTCTTTCTAGGCGGAAGATCTCAACTTTGACAATTTCGAATACGTAGATCTCACAGGCTGTGGTCTGCCAACTATACCCGTCATCTTTCATGCAAACGCGGCGTCAGTCGTATACCTCAATCTTTCTCGCAATCCCATGGTAGAGATACCCCTCGACTTCATCCAATCTTGTACGATATTACGCGAACTCCGTCTGTCGAACATGGCTATGAAAAAAGTTCCTCAGAGTGTACGACATTCAGCAAGTTTACATCGCCTCGATCTTTCATGTAACCGCATAGTCGACCTCGATGACGCCGCGCTCGACCGCATACCTGAATTAAGCATCCTCAAGTTGCAAAATAATCGCATGGAACAGCTTCCCTGGTACTTCCCTCGGCTACGGATGCTCAAGACATTGAACATATCAAACAATAAATTCAGTCACCTTCCGACCGTCATTTGCGAGATGCCTGCCCTCCGCGACCTCGATATATCGTTCAACATGATTACGGAACTCCCAGAAGACATTGGTCGGTTGACTGCGCTCGAGCAGCTTGTTTTCGTCGGCAATCAAGTATCCAGGCTCCCCAAGCAGAGTTGCCAACTCGTCCACCTACGAGTTCTCGACTGTCGGCGAAATAGCATCAACGACCTTTCACCCGCACATGCACTACCTCAATTAGAGACACTACTGGCGGACCACAACATGATACACGCACTCGATCTCTCTCACGGCCCACATGACACGACCACCCTCGACGTCTCGTTTAACGACATTACGCTTATGAAACTCGACCTCTCTGTGAAAACCCCTTTCTCGCTCACGTCTCTTGATGTCTCCCACACTAAGCTCTCTTCCCTGGACGACTTTGCGTTATCACATCTTTCTGCGCTTCAAACCTTGAAATTAGACCACAACCTATTCCGAACACTTCCCGATTCCCTCGGAGACCTCAGCCACCTCATCACGCTTACCTGCTCGGACAATCACCTCGATGCACTCCCTGACACCATTGGCTCACTCCGACGGCTCGAAACTCTTGACGCGCACAATAATAGTCTGAGGCAACTACCTGCCTCCCTCTGGAACTGCCCCTCGCTTATCCTGATCAACGTAACATCCAACCTGATCGATACATGGCACAATCCACCAGATACGTCCCTCGTCACTCATCCTGCTTCTGGTGTGTCCCTGGAAGTGCCGTCGACCCCTCCAGGGTCGCGGTCACAGCTTCAGATCGCCAGAAAGACGTCGAGTGCGACAGTACACATGTCGTCCAGTCGAACTTCCCCTCCGCTCGCCTACTCACTCGAGAAACTATACGTGGGCGAGAACCGACTTACAGACGATTGCCTCCCGCCATTCACGATCCTGAAAGAGCTCCGCGTCCTCAACCTCTCCTTTAATGAAATACAAGAACTCCCCTGCTCTTTCCTCCGCAACCTCACAAAGCTCGAGGAGCTCTACCTCAGTGGCAACCAACTGACAAGTATACCGACCGAGGATCTGCCCAGGCTGACGAGGCTGAGTATCTTGTTTCTCAACGGGAACAAGTTGCAAACGCTTCCTCAGGAGCTGAACAAGGTGCAGAGTTTGACGGTGATTGATGTCGGCAGCAATGCCCTGAGGTACAATATCAATAATTGGGAGTTTGATTGGAATTGGTATATTTTAGCAAGTGTCGTCTTGGAGAACAATCGACTGATGCTCTCGTGCGCCAGGAATTTCAATCAAAATCTCAAGTACCTCAATCTGTCCGGAAACAAGAGGCTTGAGATCAAGCCTCCCACTTCGAGGCATCACTCAGATGGTGCACAGAATGCAGGCCTCGCTGATTTTTCTGGATTGACCTTGTTGCGCGTCCTTGGTCTCATGGACGTCACCACCACGTTTTTGCCCAATATTCCGGAGGAAACAGAAGATCGACGCGTCCGAACCTCGCTTTCGGAGGTGAACAAAATGCCATATGGGATCGCGGACAACCTCGGGAGTACTGGCTACCTCACCATGTTTGATCTCGTCCAGCCCGAGTTTCGGGGACACCAGGACGAGGCCGTATTTGCCATGTTTGGACGATCGGACGCGGGACAGAGCAATAATCATATATCCAAATATCTCCACGACAGCTTTCTATCGCTGTTCTCCTCCAACTTGAGGCAGATCGATCAATCAAAGAACGAGACAGTCTGTGATGCGTTGCGTCGGACGTTCCTGAGACTCAACAAGCAGCTGCACGACACGCTTTACGCCGGGAATCAGTCGAACCGAAAAATGTCGCAGGTGAGCGCGTCGACGGCCGGCACGAGTGTGTTGGAAAATTCGTATCGCGCGGGGGCATCTGGCATCGTGCTCTACTTTGCCGGAAAAACCATGTACGTGGCAAACGCCGGCGACGCGCTCGCGGTGGTCTCGATCCAAGGTTCTGCGGAGCTATTCTCGAGAAAACACGATCCGTTTGATCGGCAGGAGGCGGTGCGTATTCGGTCGGCTGAGGGATGGATATCGCCCAAGGGTCTCGTCCACGAGGAGATCGACACCTCCCGTTCCTTTGGCTACTTTTACCACTTTCCGGTGGTAAATGCTCGACCATACGTGGAGGTGCGACAGTTGACGGAGCAGGATGAATTCGTCATCATCGGCAACCGGGGGTTATGGGATTTCATCTCATATCAGACCGCGGTGGACATTGCGCGGTCGGAAATTTCTGACCCGATGATTGCAGCACAAAAGTTGCGGGACTTTGCGATCAGTTATGGGTCCGACGGGAGCACGATGATCATGGTCATTGGTGTCGCAGACCTATTCCGTCCAAAGAAACAGCCGACCGCCGATTCGTCGATGGATGTGGAGACGTATAGCACGTCGAAAAAGAGAAGTGGCAAGAAGGCGGATATCCAGGACCGCACGATTGCTCGGTTGGACTACGAGGTGTCGCCGCCAATTGGCCATCTGTGTCTCGTCTTCACCGACATCCGGAATTCGACTCAGCTGTGGGAGACGAACGCAGGCATGCCGACTGCGATGCGTCTGCACAACAATCTTTTGCGTCGACAGCTGCGTATATGCGGTGGCTACGTTGTCAAGACGGAAGGAGACGCGTTCATGTGTTCGTTTCCGACTACCTTGGCCGCGTTGTGGTGGACGTTGTCGGTCCAGGTTCAGCTGATGCACGAGCCCTGGCCGTTGGAGATTTTGGAGTCTGAGGAAGGCAAAGAGATCTGGGACGCGCAGGGGAACCTGGTCTCGCGTGGGCTCTCGGTTCGTATGGGCATCCATTGCGGTACGCCTGTCTGCGAACCCGACCCGATTACCAACCGGATGGATTATTTTGGCCCGATGGTCATTCGAGCTGCACGTATCAGCGGGAGCGCCGCTGGGGGACAAATCATGTGCAGCGCCGACGTCGTTCGGGAGATCAACGCGCACATTTTCCAGACAGGTCCTGACACCGAATATTCTGAATTCCAACCCCCGCAGGCGATCGAGGCGATTCGGCGGTTGAACATCAAGGTCATCCCTGTGGGCGAGATCAAACTCAAGGGTCTCGAAATCCCAGAGACGGTATCGTTGATCTATCCGGGCCCCGTTGCGGGACGACAAGATATGGACTTGACGGGGGCGGCACCGGCGAGTTCGTCGACCGTGCCTGCCAAAATCCAGTGGACCATTGTGCAGGTGAGAGAGTTGGCAGTACTGTGTTTGCGCTTCGAGGCGCTCGCGAGTGGGCGCGTTTTCCGGCCCTATCCGAAACGCAAGGACAGCATACCACCAGGGCCGGAGGCGGTGGAAGACGCGCAGCTCGAGCCACGCTACATGTACGGCAACCTTGACCACTTGTTACCCCCGATGCACGACAAGATGGACGAGCCAGAGATTCTGATGGTGTTGGATTCGTTGTCGACGCGGCTCGAGAACGCGGCGTCAAGGATGACTATGACGGCGATCGCGGCGCGTATGGAGCAGACGGGGACCGGAGCTTTGGACGAGCGGACGTTGCGTTTACTTTCGTCGTTGGCTATCCAATGATGGTTCGTTCGCTTATGCTGTTGTATTTCGTTTCGATTTTTTTTCCTTTGGGTTGCTGGACGTTCTCGTCGGGGGGGTTTTTTTTTCGTACGTACTATGTGTTCATGTTGTTTTCCTTACTGTACTTGTTCGAACAAAGGACCGTCTCCTTCCTTCATTGTTTCATTTTTTTTTCTCGTTTGTATGTAACGGGACACCTGGGTTCACCAATGTTTGTCAAGTTCATTCACGATGTCGATGCTGTTGCTGTCACTAGATGTATTTCTGGACCCGGAGACTGTCACACAACAAGGTACTTACTACAGAATTCGAGCACAGGCGCCCAATTTAAAGGCGTCCAGCGAGAATTTGGTCACAGCCACAACTCCTACCCAGTGACCTTGTAAACAAGGTAACTTGTCGCTTGAGAAGCTAACTGGTTCTGCTGAGGATCGTTTGTTGCATGAACTCTCTTGATCGGTTTCGTCGGTTGTCCAAAGCTGATAAATTTAGATCTGATCAGTGCACACACAGGACGCACTGCTTGCGCTGGGCCACATACCGTCCTCTGAGTTGTGACCGCTACTTCTCTGCGACAACTCTGTTGTCAACAATGATCGGTGCGTGTGTACAAGGGAAATTGGTAGTGCAATGATGCTGATAGATGGTCAAGCGTGTTCCAACCCGGCCTCCGAATTCGACGCCGATGGTTTCACACACGCGGTGACGTTCTCAGCGAATGGCGAGCATCTCGTGGGCGGCGGCTCCAAGGGTGTTCGAGTGTGGCAAATGCAAATGCCAGACGGCGAAGAGATGGCAACGATGAAAGCGGATGGTATCATCTCGTGTCTTGCTGTGTCCAAGAACGGGACATGGATCACAGCAGGGACATCCAAGGGCGAGGTACTCGTGTGGGACGCGAACACGCACGAGCAAGTATTCACGTACAGGAGTCGCGACATTGCACGACGGAAACTATCGTCCGGACCCAAGGACTGTCGGTTGGAAGCGGTGAAAAATTCGTCGGAGGGCAATCAGATCGCGACGGCCTCCAGGGATTCCGAGCATGTCACGACCGCCAATGACCGCCGCGTCCGTCCGTTGGTCACTAGCAAAAGACCATTGAATATGCACGAAGAACACAAGCAATACCGTACCTAGCGAAAGACCAGCTCGACGCTGGAGAAGAAAGAAAGGGAACGAGAACGAATACGGACGTATGACGCGGAAACGTACAGATGCCACGGACCAGACAGAAAGCCCTGACACAGCAACGACGGCCGCTTACTCGTGGACATCCAAGTACAAGTGACTTCGTATTTCGACAGATCCCTCTTCTGGTTCCGGCAACCACGTCCTATTCCAGGAGGCAATCACAACTCGCGTATTGCCCTGCCACAGCCTCTGCAAAAGATGTTGTCACGTTTTGGGACACATCCACACACACACAACTTGCTCTCATCCAGCACCCTCGAACAATATATTCCCTTGCATGACCGCTTTCTTGCAATCTGTGGATCAGATAGAAGAATAATCACTCATGATCTCTACTGTACGTACTGCATGATACGGTTCTACTCCTTATCCACTTTTCTTTCAACGCCAAAAGTAATCGCATTCATTCGCAGGGTCCATTCATGGAACTCACCGACGCGACACTCGTGAGGTCCCAAGTCTGGAATATCTCCTTCCAGGAATAGCCTGAACGGGTTGCCCATCACCGTGGCCAGACCGTGTACTATGCCACTGGATTCGTGCCCGTCTCTAGTACATCCTTCAATATTATGCTGTAACCTGAATGCTCCTCAGGCTCAAAGTCGCTTGGCACCTCGTATTCGAGTTCATTTGCAACAGAGACGCGAGATTGGAGATTAGTGGTACTAGAATACATTCATCTGCACTCTTCAGACTTGGGTATTGTTCCAAAGCGACCGCACCACAAAGTCGGACGCCTGATCAGGAATTCCCGCCAGTGACACCCTCGCGTTTGAATGAAATGCACTATTACCGAGGAGTCAAATGCTTATTTATGATAAACTGGGGGTTGGGGTTATCAAGTACAAGCATACTTATAAATGGTGAGCCGCGATGACGCTACCCAAACCCAATGGGTGTCCTGCACTTGATACAAAATAGGACAACCTACCCGGGCGGGAGCTCGGCCATGACATCACGCTTAACCAGTGCAGAGCAGCTCTCCATAGTGATGCTGGAAACAATTTTGATGAACTTTCCGACCACAGGATGATGCCAGTCGCCGATGTCGTAGTGTGCACTATGGAAGCGCAGGGTCTCGTCAAGACCACTATCCTCGATCATGAATGCCGCGTGTGTTTCGAGCTCGCCCTGTGCTTCGGCTACATCAGTAAGATCACAAAAGTTCTGAACTGACTGGAGGTACTGGAGCCAGTTTATTCAGTAGTTCAGAGACCTAGTGGATCAGTATATCATGGTCTCCAAAGCAATAGAAATCCAATAAATCAGTGCTCCAAAATTGTCAGTAGTTCAGTTGTCAAATTGATTAGTTATTCAGTAGTTCCAGTAGTTCCAGCTGTTCAGCAGTCTAGTATTCCAGCACTTCCAGTTATACCAGTAGTCCAACTGCAAAGTGGCACAGTGTCCTAGTAGTGTCATTAATTCAATTAACCAGCAATGAAGTCACACAGTGGTGCCAGCAGACCAGCAGTCCAATGACACAAGTATTCCAGTAGTCCCAGTAGTCCCAGTAGTCCCAGT
>JBBPLG010000773.1:0-13713 GCA_038089695.1 Xanthoconium separans | reverse complement strand
CCCCGACTGATCGCACAAACGCGACAAACGTGCACAGCATGTTTGTTTTCGCGGTTATCGACACTTATGTAATTACTTGGACAACCGCGCACTCGCCCGGGTCTGCGTCCTCCTGCCATGCCAGGTGCTTAGTCCGACTCTGTGGCGGCGACGCATGGCGATTGTGGAACCACGCACGTACTCACGAGAGGACCAGATGACTCGTGAGTGTGGACGCCTTGAAGCACGCGTTTCTACACCACACACCGGTGAATAGGTATCGGAGGTTGTCTTGGCAGTGTCGGATCAAACGCAGCAAAGACCTTGGCTGCCGCACTTGCCAAACCGCTCGTCAGGTTGCACCATACTATGGTGAGGTTTTGCGGATGCACACGATGCGGGCCCCATTCCTCACTCGCCCCACATGTTTCCTTTTAGCAAGCGCACGCACTCAACACCGCTCCTCACGTCTCCTCCAGGAGAGCGTCCCGAGTTTCCATTCCTAACGTTGTTGATATTAGGGAGACACACCCGTCTCGTTCTTGCCACTTGCCATTCATCCTTTCGCATCCTCACGAATTACCGTCGACGAAAGTGTTGGTCGCACATATGACAAGGTCGCCCGCATGCTGAGGATGCCATGGGGTACACGAGGGTGGGCAGCCGCAGTGGAATAAAGTTGTCGCGAAGACGCCAATAACCCGAACCCCACGCTCCGAAGACACGCTCGCTCTCGGTCCCCATGCCCGGGCAACTTGCATTCTCGTATAGTGGACTCCATTCTGCAATAGAGCAGCATACATTCACGTTAGAGGCTCCGCTTACGGAAACGCATCGACGTGTCCTCGGACGCGCGTTCCAGAATGGGGCGGCGAGGCAGCTTTTCCGTTCTCCGGAGACAGGGGATCGATGTACGATGTCGTTGTGAGTGGGGTCCACCTGTTTGTTCTGCCTCGTGACGTGCGTCAACGATGGGGCTTATAGACTAAAAGAATCGCCGGACGACTATAGTCCTGATTGTGAAATATCGCTCATTTATCCACCTATCGAAATTTTGCACTGGTATGCCGTTCTTTGCAATTTGCGCCTCGCGTAGGCTAAAGACAATACTGCAACGATTGCTTGGGGTCTCCATATATAGATTCCTTGTTGGAGATGATGACGATCACTTTGTTGAATTTCGTTCTATATGGACACTAACGAGACACCAGTAAACTTGCATTGAGATCACGACAACAACTAAAGTTAGTCCAGAGGTGACTGGGTCCGACTGGAAGCGTCTCGATACTGCGTTCCTGTCGTTCCACAGCGTTTTGGACGGGGTTGAAGTGCATTGTCTCAACGAGGATGCAATATCCAACCCACTCATCTACTGCTCACCATGAACAGCCCTTCGGGTCCTATTCTCCATCGTACCATACGTCTCAGTTTCGCGATGTTCACACAGCGTCGCAGCCCCACTCTGCATGAACGCTTCCCGTTCTTCCTCATACACTATTGGGGCGTGAATGAGAAAGATGTCCATCTTTCTCAGAGAAAGTGGGACACTTACAGAACGTAAGCTCCTCAAGCGTGCGCCCCGCCGTCTCGGGGAACATGGTGTAGATAAACACAGCCTCGAAAGCGAGCCAAACACAATAGCTAGCGTCCATTTTAACCCCGTGCGCGCGCACGGCCCCAAAAGGAGAACTTACACGATATACCATTTCCAACCTGTCCCCCCACCGGCTTTATTGAGACTATGCGTTGGACGAATGAAACGGACAGACACACCTGCGAGATCGATCCCGATGGGATTCGCGAACTGGTTAGTGAATGCCGCACCGCGGGACCACCACTGGTACAAGGCAATACCTCTAGCTCGGACATGGAATGGGAAAAGCTCGACCAAGTAAGCTGTTCGCATCTCAGTGAGACGCATACGAAGGGGGGAGAAGTGATGCGTACTGAAAGGCACGGAATTAAGTCCTATGTTGTAAGCCGGACTGTACAAGAAGATGAGGCTACGGACGTGTGGTGAGAATGAGAATCCTGGCTTCGTTGACTTGAAATACTCACACGAGCACTACTTGAGCTGAGACCTTGTTTTGACTGACTGAATATTCTGCACTAGCTACAGTCCACACCAAAAATATGAGAAGGAGAGAGATAGCACATGTCTGCAGGAGAGTTAGAAGGACGGCATCTACATATCGTAGTCGGAATTCGCATTACTCACCAGGAATACTCTCCGTCGAGGGTATCGAGGCACTATTAATGCAGCGAATGTACCATTAACGAAGCCCCAGCAAAATCTGGAAAGATTGATGACATTCTTCGTCCGGTTATCGTGAATGCCAATGTTGTCTAGGATTGGAGAGAGAAAGTGTCTATCGGTACAACAAATGTTTTCTTATAGCACATCATTCAGCAGTAGAAAGGTTGAGACGTACCCAATCAGCCCAGATCCACTCCAATGGGTAAACAATCCGAGAAAACTGGCGATGATAACCCGCCTTCGCATTCCCGTCGAAAATACCCCCTGATTCATCCGGGTAATCTTCAGTTCTGCTGTAAGAGTTTCCTTGATCTGGCTGTACTCGGCCTGAACAAATTCCGAATGTTCATCTCCTTCCGCATGATACTTGACGAGGATGGCGTATGCCTCACTCCCTCTTCCCCTTGAGACGAGCCAGCGAGGTGATTCTGGAAGGAACCAGATGATGGAGACTTGAAGGAGAGAAGGGAATACCTGACAAAATGATGGAATTCTCCACCCCAAGTTACTCGTCATGGCAAACGTCCCAAGGGTCACCGCAGCAGCAGCCATAGCACCTAAGATAAATTAGTTCGAACGCCCTACACGAAGGTGTATGATCGTCGATTTACCAAGTTCGTAAAAGATGATAAACATGGAGTTCATGACCGCTCGTTCCTTGGGATGCGAGAGTTCTCCAAATAATTCAATACCTTGCATCAAAGTCAAATTCACGTCGTCCTACCTCCAATGAGAGACGAGGCAGCTACGACGCAGAAGACGTTGGCAAATCCAAGGATGAAACGAGCAGCGACAAACATTGTGACTAGTGATGCGCTAAAGAATGCGTCCGCAAGCTTTGAAAATATTGACCACGTACAGTTTAACGCAGATCCTTGAACCATGCTCCCAACTATCGAGATTAGACCCCCAAGCAAGATGGGGTATCTCCTCCCGATCTTGTCAACAACAGGCGCAACGAACGGAGCCGCAGCAACGGAACCCAGAGAGTACATAGCAACCATGAGACCAAGCGAGGCAGAACGAGGATGATGGTAATCTGTCACCAGAGTCAGTCCATTCTGACTCGCTAAGGAGGGGATCTCTTACACTCGAGCCATGAGGGCACAGCTTGCAGGCCATTTACCATGGACGCGTCAAAACTTTGTTGCTACTATCAGTATAACTTATGGAAGCATCACGCAGAAGATACTTGCCCACTTGTCATCTCCACTCCTAGACAGGTCGGAGCCATCAAGAAGTACAAGAGTCGAAGGTTTGGTTTGTTGTACCACGGAATCTTGTCTTGCTTTGCAAGGTGGGAGACAATCGCATCATTACTCTTTAGCTGAGCATAACCCTCTTGTCCAGTCTGCAAAGAATCCATTGCTAGGCGGATGCAGTTGGTGGAACGACCGATTGTTTGACCGACGACGCGTAGGGAATGCAAATAAAGAAGCTCCCTTATCGCACGGGGGGCATGATATCGCGAACCTGTTTAGTATGACTGTGCGTCATTTTGGCTTCTATGCCGAACCGAGTTGCAGATGATGCAGATAGCGATCGAAAAAAATGGCATGCTTAGTCAGCAATCCTACTATTATCTCAATTGTACGTCCGCTGTGGACGCTTTGCCGACCACCGGTCTAACCTACAAGTCAGGGAAGTTCTGTAATTGATGCTCACCACCCGTCCACAGAAACCACTGTGCTCACCCAATAACGTGAGCTGAGGAGTGACTGTTGGTGAGATTGGATGGTATCGAAACCGATTTACCCACGGCCCCACACCACTACCGTTGCGATTTGACCGATCATCGCGCTGAGCGTTACACACTAGTCTCGAACAAGACTTGCACATCCCACGCCTCGAGACAACCACGCATGCGTCAATCGAAGCAATGCAGATGACTTTGTGCCATATGTTTTATTTGGCTAGTAACTACAGGTACAAATACCAAGATCCTCCTGGACCCGATGAAGGCAGTTTGTCAAAGGTGGGCTCACCCAAGCTAGTTCCTAGGTTACAAAGTCATGTACAGCGTGATCGAGACCCGAAGCCGTCTTTTGATTCACTGTACACCGATAGGAATGAAATCGTTGCCAGCAAGGCACTCCGATCGGCCAAGGATGGGTGACGCACCCACAGATGAACGTTCCCTTCTGCAGGCGTCGAGTTTCATTTCTTGGTCTGTAAAAACCTGTCCCCTCCGCTCATATGACAACACCTCGTTAGCAAACCGTAATGTGGAGGAATCTGGGACGCAGGATCCACGATGATACACTTACTGCTTGCCTGCTTGGTAGTTTGATATTGATACAGTAGATGGTTCAGATTCTGCGCAGACATACCTGATCTTGAGGCTACAATTAGTCTAGTTAGAGTACCATCCTGAATAAAGAATCCTGTCACCGTCTATCACATAATATCTCGTTCAAAGTGGGATGTTTGTTTTTATAATGTGTCCGAACAGACCTCGTACGGTCGTATTTCGTTGTACGCCTGCCAGTGTTCATAGGTTCGTTTCAGTGTGATCGGTTGATATTAGATGCCCACATCCCCTTGCTCAAGTCGAATCATCCACAACAATCCCATCTTGCGACAAGGCTGTCCAACACAACGCCAAAATTACATAAACCTGAAACTTCATCCAGTGATGTTTCATAATTGTACCTGAAGAAATGTGTGTTTATCCGTACTGTCTGCGCTCAAGTTATCCACGACTGCTCTTATCTAGTACCTCACCTTGTCTTCCTCCTGCCTTGTCATTACCTAGTTCCATATCACCCCATGATCGCTCGGTTGAACCCCATGTGTCCAAGTAACTAGTAATCATTATGCAACAGACGACGACGACTGCACGACACAAAGCAAAGTAATATAAAGCCATCACAACATTGGCCTCAATCGATCTCGATCACGTCCTCCCTCTCCATCCCATCCGTCGCCCCATCCAACATGACCAACCCATCCTCTTCCAACTTTTTCCGCTTGCTCGGGCTCTTCAACAACCCGACCGATGCCGATAGTGTGGACGACGACGACGATGCACCGTTCGTCTTGGCGCGCTTGGCCAACGGTTCGGCCGCGGCGACGTCATCCGCCTCGGGTGCGCTCCGTTTCCGGGACGGCGCAGGGGGGGTCGGCGTCACAGACACGCGTGGAGGATGGAACGGCGGTATCGGCAACGACGCAGGCAACACCAACGCCGGTGCATCCGTCGCATGATTTGGTCTGTCACCACGGTCGTCATCGTCAACAAGGTCATCGTCATCATAAAAAACGGCACCGCACGGAAGCTCGCACAAGCCCACCCCGAGCGTCCCCCACGCCCCTTCCTCGTCTACGATCGTGATGAACTTGCCCCGGGTGACGCCAAGACTGTCTAGCGTCCGATCGTGGTTGTCCGTAAAGTCGGGGTCGCTCAGGATCCGCTTGTCCTCGTAGACGCTCACGTCGCGTGGGCCGGTCCCGCCGGTCCCGCCGTCGCCGTCCGCACCGTCGCCCAGCACGCCGTCCACCAACGCGCCGAGCGTCACGCGTGATGGGTCGCACTGTACTTTGACGTACGTGTCTCTGCAGACGCCACACTTGGGGTTCGGCGGACAGAGGTTCACCGTGCTGAGCGGAACAGCCGGTTTGAACTGCACGTGGACGTTCTTGAGCGCGGTGTACGACTTGCGCAGGAGGTGCAGCGCTTGCAACACGATCAGGCCCGATATGATCGCGTTCGTCGTCGCAATCGCGGGAATGATGTTGCCGGCCATTTCTGTATCGACGTACGTATGTCAGTGATGCTGATTTGGGAGGGGGAACGTGTGGGATGGGTGAAGTGTATATACCTTTGACTTGCCAGCGCGTCTTGCGTTCGATGTAATATGCGGCTGAACGGAGATTTGAGGCGGCGGTGACGAAATCCAGCGTGTCGTCGTCATCCTTGTCAAACGAGATGGTTTCTTCTCCCGCACGCACGCGCGACGCTAATCGATTGGTACTGACATCCCTACATCAAACACCGACCACGCAGTGAATTGAGAATATACCTGGACACGAAGAGGGCAAGGTTATCTTGAAGGCTCAGCGCACGCTGGTCTTTAAGTCCTCCATGTCCGTTGGACGAGGAAGTAGCGTCAGCATGAGCGTGCCCATTGACGTTCCCCTTGGAGTTTGAGGACGACGCCGTGCTCCTGCTGGGTTCTCTGACCACGAAGCTACCATCCAGAATAGCATCAAAGTCGAGTGGCGTCGGCTTTTCTCTCGAACGCCACATGTCCGCCATGGAGAGCAAGTTGTTGATGTCCGCATTAAAGACCTGTATGCCGCCTCAATCGCGACGCACTGGCATGCTCAAGGGCGAACGAACCTTGTCAAAGACGGCCTTGGCTGCGTCGTCGGTCGTGTGTGGTGAACGCAATGCGTTGCGAACTGCCTTGTATGCCAACGCTTCCTTTCGCAACGCCGCAATCTCTTGTGCTGTCTTACGTCAGTCGGTGTGGTCAACGTGAAACGCATAAAAAAGAAAGCGAACCATTTTCGCCTTGCTTCTCGGCCTCATCTAATTCGGTACCGCCATCCTCATCCTCTCCAAATAGTTGCCTATGCACGCGTTTAATATCAGCAAAGACACCCGTGCGATTGGCCCTGTGTGGCGACGTACGCGAGGAGATAGCTCTTGGCCCACACGATGCAATGGATGGGTTGGGAAGGCGTCGATCGGATGGTGCACACGGGGAACGACTTTGGAGCAGGTTTCGGTACACAGTCAAAACACTCTGTACGATCCTAATTGCGAGTGCGAGCGTCGGGAGTGGCGTTGTGGCGTCGGTGGCTGCGTGAAAGGAAGACGCACCTTGAGGAGAGGCTGAACTTGACCGAGGTAGCCAGCTGTACCTGATTCGACGAGGGGGATGTCGGCCGCCATGCACATCTTGTTCACGTGCCGGCGCGCGTCTGGTTCACAGCATGTCGTGTCAAGCGCGGGAAGGAGAGCGAAGGCGCGGGATGCACTCACCGAGGTTGTCGAGGGCATTGAGGACAATGTCAAACGATTGGAACCACTCGAGGTCGAACTGGGGTTCTTTGATGTTTGCGTGGATGGGTTGAATACGAACGTTGGGGTTGAAAGCGCCGGCCGTCTGGGCTGCGACCTGGCCATATGGAAATGACTGAGCAGGGCCGCAGAGAGGGCAAAGCAGGGGCGTGCTCACCAAGGCCTTGCTCTGTTTGACATCCTTCTTCCGAAAGAGAAACTGTCTATTTAGGTTGGAGAGATCTATGGTGTCCAAGTCCAGGAGCGTGATGTGACTAAAGCCCGTCAAGACGATGTTCTTGACTGCTCCAAAGTGTTAGAGAGGCAGGTCTCGTGGTGAAAAAACATGAGACTGACGTAGTTCGCAGCCAATGCCGCCCGCCCCGACCAACAAGACTTTGGTATCCGCAAGCCGACCGACGAGTTCTGAGCCCAGTATTGCTTCTGCGTGAGTGTAACGACCAATTTTGCGCTGTCCATCCATGGTTGAGTGTAGCCTGGATGTGGTTGAGGAAGCGCCAAGTTGACTCGGTCACGCGTTTGACTTCACAGCAACTTCACAGCCAACCCATTGATCGACGCGACCAGTTCTCCCCACACAGTCTTCCCCAGACACGGCATCGGCATGTGTAGACCACGCTTTTGCGCCTTACTACCTGCGGATTTGAAAATGCGGACAGCGCGCTGCGGGGCTGAACCGAGTGGTGCAGACACTTTGACCAGCAAACGATCATGACTGTACGTGCCCCCGGTCGTTCCATTGAACATTCACTGTGTGGAGATCCCTCAGGTCTCAGGCCTCAGGGTCAAACTACACCCTCTAACTCCAGTGGGCCAGCAAGCATAGGTTCGCACCTCCCATCGTATGATGCACAAAATAGTTTGCGACAACGCCAGAAATGTCCATCACATCACCCGATGGAACAGTGCCAGTGCCCGTTCGTTGATCATTCCCTTGGGCTGTCCGCCCCACCACCCCACATAGCCATGTTTCAACCACGCTTTAGCGCCGGTCATGAGCGCTTGAGCCCCGAGGTGGTCTCAGATGTCGTAAACGCGGTGAGGCACTCTTGGCGCATGCCGTCCAGGTGTTTGGAGAACGGGCTGGTCTCCGCGCACCCGGCGCTCACCGTTCGGGTGGAAGCAATTTATTATGATTACCGTGTATGTACTACTTGGGAGATGCAACTTGACCACATTCCTTGCAAGTTCTCAGTGCCTCGCTGTTCTGCCAGCGCTGAATCACCGGCTTCAATTGCGTTCCAAGATCGGTGACGTGGAAACTCTCCTTGTGAATGATGGTCGGTTTCACATGCACAGGCTCGCGGCAGTACCATTGCAGCGTGTCTGGACCGACGTGTCAGTTGTAAGAACCCACGCAGTGGATCCAATTCACCTTTCGAGTCTGGTGGTCGAGTCGCTTCGATGACGATCCCGATCGTATTCGCAAACCTCACCGGGTTGTGTGGCGTATTGGCTGTACGTGGTTGCATGAGCGACGACGACGACGTGCATCCTCCTCAAAAAGAAGCAGGATACACCTCACCTGGCAACAAGAACATGTCGCCCTCTTCGATCCGGATGTCCCTGAACGTCTCCCCGTCAACGACTTTCAGCAGCATCCCACCTTTGTACTGGTAAAACCACTCCTGCGGTGTGATACATGCATGAGCGACGCAACGATGAGTCGATGATGACAACGACGGACCTCGGTCTCGTTCACATGGTAATCGTTCCGTTCGTTGGGACCCCCGACGGCCATGACGACAAAATCCTTTTCACGGTAAAGACAAAAGTTGTTGACCGGGGGTTGGAGAAGGTGTGCATTCTCGCTGAGCCACTTGGGAAAGTTGATGGGTGCACCGATGGCCATGGCGATGATAAGTACGGGTCCAAGAGGTGTAATCGTGTGAGCCCGCTGCGTCAATTTAGGAGGCAATTCTTGCTCGGGAACTGCCGACTGTGACACTTACACAACACAGATTCCCTGTATCCGTTTCCACAGGCTCTGCTCGAAACTTGCCTATTCACGCGAGGGCTGAAACTGGATCAGGAAGCTTCAAACTCACTACTTTTTGAAGCTGTGTTGTCGAAACAGTTGACCTGTCAAAGTCGTTAGACATGTTTCACCCTCTGTACTGTCGAGATTGATGAGATCGCGGCGACCTCAAGAATTGTCTGGTCCCTGACAAGTTATACGACTAGGACGGAAATGAAAAGAAGAAGAAGCAAAAGAACTTCGCACAGTTGTTCTTTTGCTCCTCCGTGAGTCACCTATGTAGCCTCATATGACTGACATGTGAGTAGCCCAGCAGCGTCCTTACCTTAATCGAGTGTTTCAGGCAGGCAAGTACGACGCACAAAATTCTTATCACTACTTGAGATAACAAGCAGGTTCAGGCTGTGTCTGATAAGAACAATATGAAGTCAAGAAAATTTTTTGGTTGAAAGCCACGCAACAATACTCGAAGCTTGATCCAGTTGCGGCGTGGTGTGCCGAACGCAGCCCTACGCATGAAACATTGATAGGCGAATTTCGAGTAGAGCCTGTTTCCACCGATGCTGACTTTCCGCCGTTTCCGTGACCTGTCGAAACAGTTGACCTGTCAAAGTTATTGACGACTCACATCCAGATATTAACGGTTATTCGCCACGTGAAGAAGGCGATAAATAGCCCATGCTCGGACACAGTTGCATCCCATTGCTTACATCTATGGCCTCCGACCTAGTTTCCGCTTTAAAGCTTGTCATTCTAAACGATTATGTTTCCCGTACGACCACTGATAGTCCGCAATGATCAATCTAACACATAAATTCAGTATGTATGGCCACAGCCGTTGGATATGATTACCGTGAGTGTGCTGTTGCGGCCATAACTGTCTACGCCACTGGAATCATGATGTCAAATCCACAGTCCTCACATTCTCAGCTGAGGTATGCCATTTCTTCTCTGAAACCCTTTCGTATCTAACAAGTTACCAAGGTCGAGTACATTTGGGTAGGGATTCACCACCGTCACCCATCAATGTCCTTGAGAATGCTATACAGTGCCGACCCTGGACCTGGGTCTCTACAAACTTTGTCATAGTACGCGCCACTTTCCGTAGCGTGGGCTATGTATTCCGAACTCTGCTCCAATAGGTCCGTTACGCAGGTCTTTGGACAGTTATGTAGGACAAATTTCGGTACACTTTTAAATATGACTAACTTTGATTCCATTTTCAAGGCTTGGCGCGCTTGGTATGTTCAAAGGTCCAACCTAGAGTTCATTTTGCTCAACAAGTACATCCCCAGGCGGCAGCACCTTTTTTCCTGGTCCCCTAAAAGTAAGTTTCTTCGAATCCTTCCTATTTCAACTTGGCTTGCTAGTAATGACTCTATTCCGGCAGGTGTACGTACCCTTTTCTTTCACGTGAACAATCGCTCTTAAAGTGTGAAATAGCTGTGAGTATATCCATTTCATTTAAATTACCATGCGGTAATGAGACTGCAATTTCGAAGGCTTTGTGTTAGCTCTAGTGGCGTTCGGGGTGTCCTTATTGTTCATTTTTGCTACCGATTGTGAGTTCCTTCGTACCCAGAGCTCGTTTTCCACTATGTTGATTAGGGTCACAGTTGTGATGGTTTTGCGGGTCTACGCGATGTGGAATCGATCCAGGATTATCCTTTATATCCTTCTTTTCATTTACGTAGCACAAATCATCGATTCTATCATCGTGCGTAGCATCTATGACAATTCCAACCACTTTTCAGGTATGTGTTGTGTAAATTAGACGTCAACACAATGGCTGACTCGGATCTCGACTTGCCTCGCAGAGACAATTGTCCGAGTCTCCACCTTTTCCTTTTGCAGCTCCTCGTTTGTTAATATTCCAACAATGGTTAACCAGCTTAGTACAATCCCGCGATTTGCCTTCGCCACCTTGCTGATGATTCTCGCCGTCGTCCAAACCCTGAAGCAATCAGTAGAAACGTATCAAGTGACGAAGACATGGCAGCTGAATCGCTACATGCAGCTACTCGTCAGAGAGGGAATTATCTATTTCGTTGTGTATGTCCTATTCATTCCTGCGAACACGACTTCCGCCCCTGTACACGTACTGACAAAGGTTTCTAATAAACGTTAGGAATGTTCTCTACCAACTTATTTCCGTGCTTGTCATTGAAAAGAACACCGTACCGAATAGCACCGTCGCCCTCTTCCTAATGATGGTTGGTTATGTATCACTCTTCCCGCTCGCCCCTCGGTTCATCATCGGCATGCGAGAGCTGTACGGTCGTCAAGCACGCTGCCACATTGATACAGGGTTCGGCAGGCGTTCTGCCTGCCCGGACACCACCATCTCTGCGATGGTATTCACCGATGATGCCCATGAAGGGGAGGATCCCCTTTCGGAAGAAAATGCGGAAAACACGGGCGATATCAACGAGGTGGTTGAGATGTCTAGAGTTCCGGTTCAGGTTTGAACAAGGATTCGTCGTCGCTTTCAAGTTGAACGTCGGGTCACAATGTGAGGTTTGAAAGTAGTTGTATTGGATGTTCAGCGATGGTTCATACACGTGTATATTATGTATCTTTGGACGACGTGTACTATTCATATGGGCGTTTCTCTTTGGGTTACCAGTGTCGATCATGGACGAATGAAGTGCCACGATGGGTGTCAGTGTCAAGCGGTAAAATTCAGGGGGCTACACTTTCCCACGGGCCCACCGTTGGTGCGATCATAATGATGTCAGTCAAGCACGATGGCACAAACACGCCCCTAAGTTCCTCTTGTCTCCCAACCTCGACCATGCCCTCCAAAAAGAAGCAGGTCAGTTGTCCATGGGCTTCATCAGCGGTCACAAGTTAATCCTACCACTGCACACAGAGACACGGCAGGAGGTACCGCGCACACACGCGCGAGACCCCGCTGGAAGAGTTCTTCGGGTCGTATCACCCACAATTCGACTACAATAACACGGAATCGGCATCCCACGAATTTTATCGACTTTGCGACGAGCTCGGTTGGGACCGCGAGGATCTTGAAAGACAGGATGCCCACCGCGAATTCAAGAACGCGCTCGTCAAACAATTTAATGACATCTACGGTACAGATGAAGATGATCTGGGAGAGTGGCAGAATCTATGTCACATCTTGGACATAGAACCGATCCCGGACGATCTGGATGCCTGTCGAGAGGCAAGCATGTTTACTTCTTTTCTAGTCTGTGCTCACAGAAATCGGTGTTTATATGTAGGTAATCCAAGGAACGTATGTCAACCTGGTCGACCTGGTCGACAGGAACATAACAGGACGAGACGTCCAAGTATTCGACGCTGAGCGCGAGCTCAGCGAGTACACGCGCTTGACAGGGAAGTATTTCCCGAAAGAGAACGCGTATGCAGGCGGGTTCTTGCGATACCTCCTGCGTCACATTCTCGATCCTGCATAGCGTCAACGCGCGTCCTGCTAAACGAGGAATTCATTCCCGCTCGTGTCTTTGTTTGAGCCACAGCGAGACTGAGCTCCACGTTTAGCAGCGCGATTGCGATTCGGTCGTGATTTGAATGATCTTTTTTCTTTTGTCTGGTCAGTTTTGCAGAGGCAAGGCGTATCAAATCGGTGCATCAAATACAACTTCCATGATTGTGGCAATATTCTGTGGTCCTAGCTTGTAACAATAAAGGCCGGGTTGGTACATTGATGATCTGGATGTCCGTTAAATGTGCTGTGCCCTCTTGTCATAAGTGCGTACGTAACTTGGACCGTCTCATGATCAACAAACCTTTACCATATACCCATATTTGTAAGGTATGCTACCCACCACTTCCAGGTCATCTTCTTCACCTTGACACTGTTTTCCAGCTTCGTACTAGCTATCTCCTGATAGAAACCGCACGCCCGCGGCAGGGGACCACTTGGTCAACCACTCCGCAAAATATACACAGTCCTGTGCGCTCTCCTCGGAGCGCTCCTGCCAACCTGTAGTCCTAAATTATCCTCATTCTCATGTCAGCCGCATCATTGTTGCTCACCGCCTCCTTCCCTGCCGGCGGAGAATGAATAAAGAGCGCGTATCGTCCTTGCGTCTCCTACTTTCCAACCTTCGTTCGCGCCCCGCACATACTATTCCAAGGATCTCCACACCTCTACGCGCAGTGGGCGGCAGAGTTACTTTTTACAAGGTCATACAGAGCTCGTATTGATTGTAGGATTTCTAGGTTATCTTGATTTTCCTACTAAATACCTGCCCACAGTAGGAAGATGTGGTTGCTCAATACAGAGTCGCAAGCACTCCGCGAATTCAGTGGAAAGTTGCCCGTCGAGACTCTAAGCTCCCTTCCCACGACGCCACGCTACGCCATCCTCTCCCATTGCTGGAAAAAAGGAGACTCGGAGGTTCTATTCAAGGACATTCAAGACCTTAATCACGCGCGTTGGAAGCCAGGAGATTCAAAGATCCAAGAATGTTGCAACTTGGCCTT
>JBBPLG010000772.1:0-13738 GCA_038089695.1 Xanthoconium separans | reverse complement strand
CATGCCTCGTTCACATCCGTGACCTGGCCAACCCATTCATCAATACCCTGTTCCACTGACCGCTCGACGTCATAGATAGGAGCGTCGTGGTCAACTTTATACGCTTCGTCAAAGAAAGCTCCATCCAAAGACAAAAAGTCATCGATAGTGCCACGGCGATAACGGGGGGGATTGAAGGGAGTGTTGACGGATTGATGATCATGATCCGCCAGGAGACTGAGAATGTATTCACGGCTGTATCGGAGAGAGAGTTTTGAGTCTGTTGCGAGTTTCTCGCGGGAGGGGTTCTGGAATGAGGATGGGCGGATTGTCAGTTCCTTCCACCTGGCGTCAAGGATCTCTAGAAGGCGAGTACAGGTTGTCAATGCCATGTGGGAGAGCCAGTCCGGAGTGGGACTGATCTTGCTTAAACGTCGCAGAATTTGAGATGACATCAAGTGAAGCAGATCATAGGAAAGCGTTGTAATGTTTCTGTCCCCAGCGAGGGTGCACATGAAAAATAGAATGAATTGTTTATAGGAAGGATGGTCAAGATCTGGTGAACGATTGACGAACAACTGGATTGTGACCCTGATGAGAAGCCAGAGGGGGGAGCGACGCCAAGCAAGTTCGCTGTTAAACGAATCGCCAATGTAGTCGTGGATGCGTTTTTTTATGCACGAAATATTCGGAGTGTTGGCAATCCCTTGCAAGATGTCATTGTGCATCGCATTGATTAATTTTGGATAGGTGAGCAGAGTATCCGGATGAGTATCATTCAGGGATGACAGAAAATTGGCAAGTCTGAATCGAAAGGTCCCGTCGCGGAACAACCCGTTCGGTATCTGGACGACAGACTGAGGATACGAGCATATCGCCGGCGCTGACCTCACTGCATATTCGTTCGGGGACACTTCGAATGCCTCGCACAGCACATGACTCTCCCACTGGGTGAGAAGAACTGCAGCATTTTGAAGTCGGAAGAAAAAAGTAAGGGTATCTGGACATTGTCAACATGGATCTATAGTGTGAGGAATCTGCGAACTCACCTCCTGTTTCCAATCCTTGCAGCTGAGAGATGACTTGGCCAGTAGTCAAGTGCTCTGACTGGACGGAAGCTCGTAAGTTGCCCAACATCCTGGCAATGCGATGCCATTGAGCCTGTCCAGAGGTCCCAGAGATATAGGTGCCATAAACACGAGCACTAGCGCATACTGCTGAAACTAGCGAACGGCTGTTATCTGGGGTAAGGTCGTCATGCTTGGGGCGCTGGATAGGGAGAAACACATGGGTAGCGACATAACGCAATGGTTCAGCCTGAGGGGTATGGATGAATGATGAGCTACGAGATCTAGCGGCAGTGAACGTGATTGGCATGGTGGTAGAATGGTAGTGCTAATGTACGGGCTTATCGTACCATTGCAACCATCAAGCTCCGCCATTTTTTGGTAATCCGCAAGGACTATAATCTCTTACTATGTCCTCTCCAGCCTTACAGCGGCCGTCGAAGGTAAGACAGTACAATAAAACATAATAAATACCTAGCGGGCGACGCAACCACAGCAAATGTTCCTTCAAGTCTACGCCTAAATCACGAGGGATATCCAACTGCCTTACCTCCAAACCCGACCCGTCCCCCCACAATTCTCGCACGTCCTCACGTCGAGTATCTCCGTCTGAACGCCCGTACCATCACACTGCATACACAGTCGACCCCCCAACCTGGGATCCCCAGGGTCCACAGGAATCGCATGCGGCACGGGCGGCGCGTCGCGCGGACACAATGGATTCATCACATAAAACGAGGCGCCAGGTTCTGGCGGCGGTGGCGGCATCGACCGTGGGTTGGATATCGACCTGTTGTGGTGTGGGTGTCGCGGCGGCGGCGGATACATGGAACCATTCCGCGAAGGCCCTGGATTTGCCTGGGCGAGATGGGGCGGGACGAATTTCGGCAGGGCACGTTGCATTCTGGGATCGTTCCCCGAAGTGGACCATGGTGTGTACGTGAGTGCGCCGGTGTACGGACGTCCATACTTGTCCCAACATTTGCGACATGGGGAGGAGGGGTCGTAGTTTTTGTAGCCCGTATTCTTGCCTTGTTTTCGTGGGTGAATGCGTGCAGCGGTACAAGAGAGGAAGACTCACATTTGACGCACAAATGGTCCTTGGGGTAGACTAGTAGATTACCATCTAGTAACAACGGATGCCCAGGTACGGGTTTCCGCGTTGGAGATCCGTCATCTGGAACAGGCGGAGGAGAGTGGGGTGGTGCTGACGCAGCACGAGGCGGAGGCGGAGGCATCGGTGGCGGGACAGGAGGCCCCGGGGGCGGTGCATACACAATGCTACTGCCGCTGCCTTGGTACGGCACAGCATACGCTCCGGCATTCGCGCTCTGCGCCGCAAACGTCCGCTCGTCATGTGCACCCGAAACAACGTCTGCAATATCCCGGACGGTATCGATCAGCGCACCGATAAGACCTCCCCCCGCTTTCTGCCGCTGACGATACTGCTGTTGATTTTGCCAAGGGGCCACATCTGGTTGAGAGTAATAGTTTGAGATCGGAGGTGGCTGCGGAGGCGGAGGCCAGTTCGAATAAGGGCGTAGGCCCGGAGGGGGATGAAGCGGGGAGGATGGGAGAGCAGGTGCCCGCTGAAAGGGTCGACGGGGCCCTAGGCCGACCGTTTCCTCGCCGATGGCCGCAGCGGGAGTGTAAGGGGGAGGTAGATCATCACCAATACTTTCCAACGCTTGTCGTTCTGATGACTCTGGAGGAATCACGCGGCTCGAGGAAGACGGCATGTCTGATGGACCGCTGCTGGAAGACCGTGGAGGAGGAGCTGGTAGTTTTGGAGAAGGTGTACGCTGTGGGATGGGTGGAAGGGGTGGAGAAGGTGGTGCTATTACTACGTCTTGTTGCACTAACGGTGGAGGATGGCGAAATGGATTCTTGCTTGACATTTGGACGCTATTCCAACGATATCGCAAGCTCTTACTTTATGTATCGTTGGTGGGAGCCGACTGCGGGTTCAGAGAGCGGTGCAAGAAGTCGCAGTTATTGTGGCTGTGTTGTCGTGGTTAAGATCCTATTTACACCCGTCGTCGATCGTAAAGTGCACTCGCATCTTCGCAGCATCGCCATCTCTACCCATGTTCCCCACCATTTCCCTCCACTGCCTCCATAGCTCCCGCTCCCTCACGCACCATTCCGACCACTCCGCACACCCATCCTCTACACATTCCAACTCGAGGTGTTCCACGTTCGGAAGCACCATCGGCCAACCAAGCGATGATGGGAGATTGATCAACCCTTGCAAAGCGAATGTCACCGTACGCAGCTCGAGTGGACCGGAGCATGCACTTCCTCGTACCATGACATGCCTCACCGACGGCAACAGATAGAATAATATGTACGCCGCCCGCGAGTTCGGCAAGGCCTGCCCGCTGATTCGGAGTGTGCGCACGTGCGCGAGGGGTGTCACGGCGTTCTCTTCCAGACTCTCCAAGGTCGTAAACTCAAAAGCTACGGCGTGTCCGTGAAGCTCGAGCGTGGTCAAGTTGGGGAAGGATGACACGAGGTGATGAAAACACGACACAGAAACAACGAGTGAGCCATGCTTGTGCGCAGGAGCCGTCCATACGAGTGTTGTCAGGTTCGATGCAATGCCCCAGGAGGATCTGTACGCGTTGTGCGCAACCACGACGTTGTTCAGCTCGAGCCGCTCGAGTCCCGGAGCATTTCCTCCATCAAAGAAACAGGCTCTGGACCACGGCGCGCACACGTTGCCGTTCATCGTGACCCGGCGTAATACGGGAAACTTGGAGCCAGGTCCTGTCCATGTTTGGAGTACGAAATTCAGGAACGTGCTGGATTCAGTGGCGTTGACGGTAATCGACTCGACCCGTTGACTTGCTGGAACGAGGGTAGCACCTCCCTTGTCCGTTGACAATACGATGGACTGAAGTTGTGCGACAAGTGCGACGACGGAAAGTGGTCCTGATGCGGAACTAGGGCTTCGAAATGGCCACTGGTCCACAATGAGATGGATGAAGATGGGTGACGAGCGGAGCAAGTGTTCTTTCAGTCCATGAATTGATTGATATGGAGTGAGATGCACGTGTCTCCAGAGTTTCGGACAGGCAAACACAATTGTTCGCCATGTCCTCGAAACGCTTGCCAGATTCCGCGGAGAGCTTATCCACCCAGCAGTGCGTCGGTGCCGCCGTGACAACGATTCAGACGTGATCGCATCGTCAAAGATCATGACGAGAAGTTCCTCGAGGAGGGTAGAAATGGGACTGGAAGGGTCATTTTTGCATGCTTGAGCTGTTGATGATATGGAACAGCGGTTCAAGGCATCTACCGTGGCCTGAGTATCTGAGTATCTGTAAGAGGAGTCTTTGGTCCGATGAAAAATCTGTAGAAAAAAAAAGAGAACCTACTGGAGTGCAAGGGGAATCAACCTCAAATCGCCCTCTTCAATCTGTGCCACACAGGACATCATGGGTATAAAATCCAGCGAGCCTGATTTCGTTAAAGCAGACCAAGAGTGATGGTAGTCGAGTGGCACAAACGAATCCCTTGAACGGCGAATCCTTTCGAAGCATTGAAATGCTCCGCTTCCGCTCCGCCTGCTGTCCCCATTGAATTACGATTTGGGGATCGCGGCGACGCAATCAAACCAGGATGGTATTTGATTACTTACACGACGATTACTTGGCGAAAGCTGATTGATCCTCGCGTCCGGGAAGGTGTATCCCCATCGCATGTGGAGCAGCCATATGTACGTCAGATACTCGGCCGCTATCTGAGTACTGAGTACTGAGTCATCGTCATCGTCACCTGGGCGGAGGGTTTTACTTACTATGCCATGATCGATATGATCAATACAACCAAGACATGGATCACGTGATTGGTGGTAATTGAATGAACAAAGGTCCACGCAGTTTTGTAATTGAACAACAACAACGTTAACAACAACGATGGCTACCAAAGTCGCTGCACCGTCAAGTGCGGTTTCTCCAGCTTCCCTGCTATTTGCCACATCCAAAGCTAAGCAGCTTGCTCATTTCTCAAAACCCTATAAGAACGAGGCGTCTGTACGATTGCGGAACTCTACGCTCTCCCTCGTGACCCTCGTGTTGCTCACATACTTGCTACCTATCCCATCATTGTGGACAGCTCTGAATGTCGTGCGTCGACAAGGTGATATCGATGTTCTATGGGCCGTCTGCGTTGCCGGTACGCGGACCTGTTTTCCATGTTGAAAGTTGGACTGACGGGCTATCAGAGGTAGCACTATCAGCCTTGCTCGCGCTCAACCTCGTTCAGGCTGCCATCGCGATCCGATATCCGCGAACACCACTTTCTCCCTTTCCTTCATCACCCGCAAAACGTGTCCTCACTCCTCAGGGTCAGAAAACAAGGCGGACAATCCTGTCTCCAGGCGTGAGTACAAGCGCGTCGTTTGCAATGTCACTTGACTTGGTCCTACTGATAGACGAGCCCGCAAACGCAACGTTCCTTCACTTCATCGTACGTCCTTTCGCCCGCGTCGACACCGTCTCGGACGTTGTACTATTCCATGCCTAGTACACCATCCCCGTTTGGTGCGTCCCTCGGGGCTTCTGCAGGCTCCGTGCCGTCGACACCCTCGCCTTCCCTCGCCGCGTACCATGGAAAGCATCCTCCTTCTCTCGGTCGTACGTCTTTCATCTGCTTGTGATGACTTGAATGGTTGAAATGACTCGTCTTTGCAGGTGCCTTCAATGGTTCGACACTCGGTCTATTAACCGGCGACTCTGATGATGATCTGTAATTCTATTCCTTGACATCGCATCCTTGCTTCATCCGCTGCATAATATCGCGTTCATTGTATAGAGCTTGCATGGTCTAATTGATAATAACACCTTCAGTTTACTGGTTGGAGGTTACGCGGGCTTCTTCGTTCTTGTCGTACGGCCGCGCGCACTGTCCCTACAGTATCACACAAAGATTGAAGATCGTCGTATTGTGAACCGCCGACCGCTGAGCAAGCCAATGTTTGTACCATATTTGTACACTTCCAAAACATGCAACAACAATCATTTGCCAACTCGTTGAGAGAGAACGCGGACGTTGCAAGCGACTGCAAGGTATAAAAATTTTCTCTCCGTCGATTTGCTGACCATCATTTCTTCCTACAGGTAGTCTGTCGCCACGATTCTCCCCACTCCCAATTTGAAGCTGTATCCTCCGAGGCCGATTCCCGGACCCGGAGACTTGACAACCGTCGACTGAGGTGATCCCGGAGCCTGTCACTTCTCCCTCTTCTCGGTTCGCTTATATCGTCGTCTGAATATGGTGAGGACAGGGGCTCGGCGCTTGGGCGGCCCATTCTCAAGCACACGACTTATTTGAAACGCATTGTACTGGGGCCCTGTGGCTTGCCATTTGGGCTCGCATGTGGCACAGGGTCGCTTTCAGTCACGGAGACTTCAGTGGGCGACGGCGATCACTTTTTGGCAGTTATGGGTACCGAACAGGTTCCGATCCCCCTACTAGTACGGTTGGGAAAACTTGACGGCATTCGGGACATGTTCTGAACGCCACGAAACGTTAGCAGGAGCGCCCACTGCAGGATTAGCTGCATTCCATTCTCCCATCGCGTGGAAGTGAAATGGATCCCCTGGGCCCTGGGAATCTGCCTCGAGTCACCTTTTTCATAACTGAACCTTGGCAACTGAACCTTGGCCTTGTGAGCTTCCAAGTTTTTGCCACGTTGCGGTCTCTGGTCTCACGACTCATCAGTGTCACATACCTGGACACCACGCAGCCGCATCGAAGCTGGGTCAATGTTGCCTCGCGGCAACATACTCCCTGTCCCCCTGTGCCACAATGCACGCCGGACAACGTGTTAATTGCACATCACACGCTGTGCGAGATTTACGGAACCACAACGATACCTCATTTGTCTTAGTCTGGCTGCACGATCTGGCAAGTTCACGAAGCAAGATTTTAAGGTGAAGGAGAGGACGTGTCGAAAGCTTGAGTTTAATTCTAGGGAACTGTCAGGACGATTATTGATAGGTTCTTGAAGCCAATTTGTACAGTGGACACTGAGTCACCTGGATCAGGACCAGGCTTTTCCGGAACCATACGGAAGTTGGAAGGTCACCGGAAATGTTACACATTGCCCCATGGCATCGACTCTCATTAGCATGGGAGCCTCTAACACACACACCACTGCTTGTACTACCTAGCCGGGAAATCTCAGTCTCGTGTAGTGAGTGACAGTATACGTTACGGTATACACTGCACGGCGTGTTCAGAGGTGCGTGATTCCACTGAAGCCTATCTTCAAGTTCAAAGTTTGTGATCTGCGGCAGGGTTCAACCAAGGTGCGACACTTTGGCGCAGGGACAGGTTACTTTTGCAAGACTAGTTTTCCATCGACCCGAACCTGTCCGCTCCACCCTGGATCGCCTCGTATACATCTCTACTAGCAGAGATCGATATGATATCGTGCGTATGTTATTCAAGAATACATAGTTGGTTTTGCCCGACCGCTCACCCTTGTAGTTTGATTGTCAGTGTCAGGAGTGCTGAATGATGACATTCTTGCTCGTCGAGTGCGACAGCATGCCCAGTTTCGAGTGTCTATGTGTCGATTTTGGCCCGCCTTCAAGGAATCGTGTTTGTTCTTGTACTTTCTTCTAAATTACTGCGGTTCCTACGGTAGCTCGGTTCTCGAACTTCCTCTTCGGTGACAGCGTCAACTACTCCTGGATGGGGTTAACACTGATCTATATCTGCACAGCCCCTGATCCGCTGTCTTAGTAAGTCATCGTTTCATTGTGCACGACACGGTGTTCGAGTCACTTGAGGTATATTTACTGAATCTCTTTTGGCGATGCGATCTATGTTTCACTTTGAAAGTGCTGGTCACCGTCATTGGTTTCGTCTCCATTCCGAACACGACGCGCTCAGTGGTGAGTGCAACTAATTTGATCTACGTTTCATCACTTCGTCGTTGACCTCCGGTCTTGGGAACATATCGATTCCCATCGTGTGGTAAGTAAAATATTTTTTTTCTACTTTGCCACGTCACCGACCTGGATGACAACAGGGTGGTATCAACGAGCGGTCCGCCGATCTACAAGTTTGTCTTCAGTTTGCTGCAGAGTCGGGCAATTCAGGGGTCGTGAGGGACAGGCTGCGGTTTGCTCTAGCGTGCCGTGTACTAGTCAACCCTGCCAGTGGTGAGTCGACATGGTAGTTCTGGTTCGGCGATAAGGTGTCAATACCGCCACAGGCTAGGATTGGCTGGATTGGGTCGTCGAGACCCTGCGCGTGGAACTCGGCGGGGATGAAAAAAATTATTAAAGGACTGAACGTGGAGGTTGGAGGAGAGGAGATGGTCCGGGGAGTTCGCGAAGGTTTGCATTCTTATGATCGTAAATGATCCAGGTCAAGTAACTTGTATCTCAGCGTTCAAGGTGGAGAGGGAATTAAGGCACCTCGGTATCTGTCATATCTGTAGTCAGGCGTTGAACGTTGAGATCTTGGCAGTGACCATGACTCGAGCAATGGCGAAGTGTCCACGGAAATATGCATCCAAGGGAATCAGACTGATGCGGCGGCGGCTTATCATGCGGAGGTTTATTTGGCCAAATACCATGTATGTGATTATCACCTCCACCTGGATTTCTCCGACAAATAACAGCATCCCATTCCAGGTTCTACGGCAACTGCTAAACGCCTCAAAAGGCAAGTATTATCAGGGCATTCATCTTTATTACCTGAAAATCCATCATGATCCCGGTTCTCTGACTCCGTCCACTAGTTCTAGGCATTGGTCGACAGATCTTTTCCCGTTGTGATGGAGTCACTTCAGTTGCAGACCGTCACATGAAGTTGGCATACTTACACCATTGTCCCCCGAAAACGTAAATTACCATCATTTCATTTATCTCCGACTCAAAATGGTCCCAAATTGGCGTCGTCAGGGATCCGATAGCGCCTGGCACTGGATGCAATTTGCGCTTAGTACGCTGTCAATTTACTACCCTGTTTGCGGGATGTCAGGGTAGCGACTGTAACGTTACTGATCATTCGGCGTGGCCGACTATATGAACCTGTGATACCCACCTCCCATCCTCTGTGCTCTTTTAGCTACCATAGCCAACATTGGTTCCCTGTGCGCGCCGGCGTTGCCAGTGGGTCCTATCGACCCTACACAGGTGCGTCGTTATCACATACGAGACAAGACGACGACGTTGATTGCCGTTTTTCAACTTGGAGCGTAGTTGACTAGGAGGCCCTCTCATGGATGGAACTGCAGGCTATTATGATGTATGGCAGCTTGCCGGGTACAACGCAGGCAAGCTACTCGGTCTTTCATATCTGTTTTGCATTCCCGCTCAACGCGTCGTTAGTGGCTTCTTGGTTGATTATGGTCTGGGATGGCATTATCACATTCGGCGATGAAGTGGAATTTATTTGGCCGTACGTCGTCATGTTCTTTTCGCCCGCAACCATGTGGAACGACTCTCACTCTGCACTAGCATGCCAAACACTGCCTATATCAAGTGGCTCTTTTTCTTTGGAAAATACTTCGCGTTGATCTTCCAGACGTAACGTGTTCATTTGCCTCACCGCGTGCGTTGGACCTGACCGTGCATGTTTAGTACTATGCTTGGGATTCAAGTGTGGTACCTATCGCAGCATACGATTGATATCCATTCCTGCCGGGAGTTTCGCCTCGTCGAGATGGTTGCGAGCACATTGCTCATGCTCTGCTTCGATGCCGTCCTACTTGTCCGTAGTGCGTACCTTCCGCGTCTCTTGCATTCCTCCTCCCAACACGATTATTAGTCTATGCACTCTATGGATTTTATACGTTGAGCAGCGCAATCGCAACGTTCGGTGTTTTCATCGAGTTCATGGCCACTATTGCATCCGCAGTATGGACCATTCCGGAGACTTTGTATGACTCGCGTTGTACAATGATCAAGATATCTAAGACGATCTTGGTATTCGTCGCCGGTACAGCCATATCGCAGACCATTCTCTTGTGGTTGGCATATCGCAGGCGAGAGCATGCTGTCCGAGTTAGGTCGACCATTGCCTGCGTGACCATCCGCGACGGAATGTTCGTGTTTGTGTGCTTCATTAGTAAGTGGTTCATTCTGATCTGCAGGATGAAAAAGCTGATCAATACATGTTCAAGCTTTTCTCGCAATCGTAACTATTGGGGTATTTCGCGCCGGCCCTGCAACCACCCTGCTCATTTTGTATGACACGCTGTGTTTCTTTTCCTTGGAAGGTTGCTGACTGATATTTGACAGTTATATCCCGGTCGTCACCTTCGTCGCCGTACGTATTTTATCGTCAACCTGCAGGCAACAATTATGTCATCCCTCTCCCATAGACCTGCCGTGTTATCTTGAACCTCCAGCGTACACGATACAATATGATGACCCAAGAATTCACCACCGACGTCTGGGGGATGTATGGAAGTGCGGATTCGTTCCTACTTTCAGATGGACCTTTCCAACGACGTTGATAATGTGTTGAATCACATGGGTCGACCCTCGACTGTTGTTCTCATCTCTTCTGCTTGTATCCGTCGTGGATATATTGGGAGCATTGTGCGACCCAGACGGTTTGAATGTCGGAACCGTTGTATAGACCATGCTCGCACTGAGCTGGTCCAGCATAGTCAAGTATCATTGTAACACGTGCAGCGTTTGGGCCCCCAGATCGCCAAGGTACATATTTTTAGTGCTGCGAAGTGGGTCCGTGGAAGGCTTAATTGATGCGTGGGTGGGCACGCTGGTGTCCCGATCTAGACGGGCTCAGTTCGGGCGACTCGTGCGTCTGTTTTGTAGACTATTTTTATGCTTTTTTTGTGTGTTCTTAATAAGGGTAGATCCATGCTTTAATCGAATATATATAAGCTTGCTATGTATGTGGATGTAGAAATTTTGACTAGCAAGGTTTCGATGTGTCAATGTTGGGGGTCCGAGCATCGGGCCCGGTTAGAGGGGAGGTTATGTTCAGCCTGCGTCGCCAAAAATAAACGAGTTGAAGCCCGTCTGTAATATCAATATGCTCTGTTTCCGTTGTCAATACAGATCTACGACCGTCTATGCGCGTCCAGACCGCAGTATCATGTCACGGGTAGCTCACACATGGTTTTGAGTAAGGTGACGGTGACTTGCCTCAGAAGGGGAACAAAAGGCTTTGCCATTTCAGCGAAAACCCCGATGCCGGTTGACAACGTACGTGACACGGACACCTGCCAGTCCAACTGGTTGGCGTTGGTGAGATCGCTTCGGAAAAGAGGGGAGGGGGGGCATCAAAAATGTAAACGATGCGCTGCCAAAATGTCAATCCCCACGAGCATGTACATATGTAGTAGACTCTACATGCGGCCGCCCAGCTTTGCCGACGTCGAACGTGCTCGAGGACGTCAAACGAACTTGAAATGGATGTCCATTGCTTGTTTGGCGATCGCCGCCGGCGTGGGGGGCGATAAGGAGCCCCAACTTTGAAACCGAGTTCCGACGACTACCGCCTGACACGGACATTCATTGGAACACATGCGGTCGTTTCGCGTGTACAGGTGGGTCAGGGTGTTGTGCTCCGCTCGAACTGTAGATTTGGAGGGTATTGGGTATGTTCTCTCTGTATCATCGATGGGCGTATGGACCGTGCTATATCGTAAGTGTTGCCTTTGGTAATGAGAATGCCTTCAATTCCGTATGTCATACATTGGTGGTGAGATACCCAAGTCACCTCTGCGTCCGACTCGTGCGTTGCTCCAGTATGCTGCGCATTTGTCCCTCTTGGAAGTGGTTGATACTCGGTGGAAACGTTCGTCAACGATGGTTGGTTATTACAACCTAGAGTACGCTTGAATGTGAGTGACAGCGATTGCGATCAGAAAAGATGTTGTTGGCCATGCGGAAGGCCGCCAAAGTAACACGTCAGCGCCTTCAATTTGGTACCCATCCACTCCTCTTCAACTTCCACGCTCTCCTCCGGGTTCTCCGTCAACAACGCGGAAATCTCGTCCAGGCACGTGTTTCGAGGTAGAAAGTAAGCCACGTTGTGTGTGACCTCTCGAGTGAGACGAAACAGCTCGGCACCGTGAATAGGCTTGATGTTGGCGAGGGTGAACTCTGGGCGACGAGGATCAGTTTGCTCGGCGTCGTTGTCGTTTCCCGGTGACATATAATCTGGACCTCCCCAAGGGGGACTAAGGAAGACGACGTCGATGGGGCGCTTTTCAGATAAGCGTGATCTATATGCCTGCGTAAACGAGATATAGTCGCCGAGGACGAACTCGATGCGATCGGCGACGCCATATATGACCGCGTTGTGTTTCGCCAGCGCGAGCCTCACTGGAGAGATGTCCAGCGCAATGACTGTCGACGGCGCGTGAGACGTTGGATGAAACGAGATTCGCTGGGTGCCTACCGTGCTCGCATGTTTTGGCGAACGCGATGGCGTTTCCGCCGACGCCACAAAACGCGTCGAGGATGGTGTCGCAGCGACACCTTTCTGCGATCTGGGTTGCGATCCGCTCCGGGGTGACGCTGTACCACCCTTGCTCGTCTAACAAGCATCCTTGGTCGTAGAGGGTGAAATAGCGTTTTCGCTGGGCAAAGTCTGTGCGGGGGGGGGTCGACGACTCAGGGCGTTGCTCCACCATAGATACGGAGAGGTCGTACATTTTTGGAGGCGTTCAGGGACTTCGGAGGCGGTTTTGTAGTGTGGTACGAGTCCCGTCGCATCGTACGCATGGCGTGTGCCACCCGATGGCGATTTTTTGGGGGTTGGCTCTCGTTCTTGGCTGGCGGAGGTCCCGACGGTCCTGGAGGACGAGTCTGGTGTGGGGGCTTGTTGAAAGGCTTGTTTTGCGAAATGAGATAGCCCTGTCAAATTTTTGGTTCGTTTGCCCATATGTCAAGCAGGTCGACAAAAGCGTCTCGGTCCGCACCGGCGCGGTTGTAAATGCCACTAGTACTAGTAGTACTACAACTTTGTCTCAACGTCGATGATACCCGGACGTGCGCGTGAGTACTCGAACCCCGATCGTTTTGTGATCAAACTCTGTGATGCATGACGACCAGTCCGGTC
The DNA here is from genome assembly GCA_038089695.1 of Xanthoconium separans. Lineage (NCBI taxonomy): Eukaryota > Fungi > Basidiomycota > Agaricomycetes > Boletales > Boletaceae > Xanthoconium > Xanthoconium separans. The sequence continues at coordinate 626 of JBBPLG010000772.1, read as the reverse complement.
CAGTCCAGGTCCAGTTCGAAAGGCATGCGTTCGACTCAATTCGAATGGTCTGCTCTCCAACACGGCGGGTTCACCGTCTCTCCACTCAGGCTGAGACAACTCACCCTCCATCGTATAAATACCAGACGTTGAGCGACTAGACTCGCATCCTTCACCTCCATCTTCGAGTCCAGTGTTCCCTCAAGTACCTCTCGATTCTCGACGCACTCAAAATGCACGTATTCTCGAAGACGTCTCTCGGCTTACTCTTCTCTGTCGTCCGTTTGTCGACGGCAGTCTCTCTCGTCTCTCACTCTGGCTCTCGCGTCTTTCGCATGAGGTCTGATTCCCCCGGTGTCATCGACGCTAGGAACGGCCAGCTTGAGATCGCAAACAAGGTGATTGCCCCTGATGGGTTTCAGAGGAGGTTGGCTTGTCTCTTGGTGATCCATCTCCTTGCTGACGCGCGCCCTTAGTGCTACCTTGGCTGGCGGTACCTTTCCTGGTCCAATTATCACAGCGCAAAAGGTCCGTGATTCTTTTCTGCTCTTGCTGGGTGGCCGTAAACGACGCATGTGACAATAGGGCGACGATTTCTCGATCACCGTCACCAACAACCTGGACGATCCTACTATGGATCGGACGAC
>JBBPLG010000771.1:0-13756 GCA_038089695.1 Xanthoconium separans | reverse complement strand
CTGTCGTCTTCTCCCGAGTCTCCACCAGCCATGGATCTTCCATCGTCCTCTACCATCAGACTTCCCGAACTCTGGAAATTCCCCACCGGACATCCGGACTATCTTCCCCTCCCAAGAAGGCTCGCTTCTCTTGAAGAAAAGGGAAACTACAGACGCGCTCAGGAGAGAGTTAGACAACAGAATCTAGAGGAAGGAAGGCCTGGACACGCCCTCCCACCTCTACCATTCATCCCCAAAAGACTCATCACACCCGCCGTCTATCCTGACCCGGTAGCTGAACCAAACCCCGAACCAATCCCCACTCCAACAATTCAGGAAGAGGATAAATTCGCCCCCATCGATTGGTCAGCACCAAACTCTCCGGTACGACCCGAAAGAATCCCCCTTCCCCTCGACCCAGAAACAGACTCCGAAGACGAGATGCCCGAATTAAAAGCGGGACTGCCAGAAGAATTCTCTGGCAACGGCATAGATGCCAACTGGTGGCTCCATGCCATGGACGCATACTTCACCATTAATCAGAAGTACGACGATCAAGCAAAAATCGTCACTGCCTTGAATAGGATGAGTAAAGGCAAAGGAAGGACCTTCTCCGAAGGATACTATGAGCGCATGGCTAAGAAATTGATCCCAGTGGCCGACCAAACCTGGGAGAAGTTCAAGGCCGATTTCCGAGGCATGATGTCTATTCACGACGAGACATCTTCGGCAAGAAGAAAACTCTACGCCATCCGCCAAGGACCCAATACTGAGGAAGCCTTCAACAAATTCGCCTCTGAATTCAAACTCTTGGCAGCTCAGTCTGGGATCATCGACCAGTCCGCTCTATGTGAAACCTTCAGTAGAGGAGTTCATAACGACCTTATGGAAAAGGTACTAGGTTCCAATGAAGAACCCTTGACGATAGACGACTGGATCAAAGTTGCGGGAAAATTCGCCCGCCAAACCGAGCGCATCAGGGATATCCGAGGCAGGAGACCCGGATTTGGAGGATATGGAACTTCCTCAAACAGCAACCGAGATCCCAATGCCATGGACGTCGACTACATCCGACTCTCCCCTGTAGAAAGGGCCAAACTCATGAGGGAAGGAAAATGCTTCATATGCAAGAAGCCGGGATGTTCCACCAGGAACCACAGAGATAACCGCAAAGGGGCCGGAAATTGGAGATCTGGACCCCGATCCGAAAAACCCTTACCACGTCCACCAGTACAGAACCGAACCGTCGAAGATAAACCCGCGGAAAAAGAAGAGAAGAACGAAGCGATCAGAATGATAGAACAGCTGGTCGCAAAAGGACATGGAGTAAAGGAAATGGCCGAATCTCTCCGAGAAATCTACCTCGAAGATCCACCAACCTACCAAAGCAAGGATACTCCTATGGAAGGAATCAACCAAACCTGGACCATGCCCAAGAGAGGGGCAAAGCTCTCGGAAGAAAGGGTAAAGCAGCGACTTAAGGATTTTTAGACAGGCGCCGAGGACCGACTACTCGACCGCCTAGGACGAACCCCATTGTAACTACTGTAGAGGAAAAGTCAATTTTAATACCTCTACAAGTATCTGCAATGGGGGGAGTTCATGTCGGACAAACCACTGCCCTAATCGACTGCGGAGCAACGTCTTGTTTCATGGACGAAGCATACGCCCGAAGAAACCGATTTCCCTTCTTCCGACTCGCCGAACCTCGGGAAGCATACAATGCCGACGGAACTATCAATAGATCCGGAACCATCCGATATCGAACCCGAGTTACCATCTACATTCAAGGAGTACCCCGAAACCAGGACTTCTTCATCGTTCGATGCGGAAAACAGAACATGATCCTAGGAATGACGTGGCTCACGGAAGTAAATCCTCTCATTGACTGGTCATCCGGAACAGTCGAAATAAGTGGCGATCCTCATCTCCCCTCCCGAAGACAACCTATACACCAACGATATCTCCTAAGAGCCATGGGACTTGACATGAACGACCGCATCGAGCGACGTCTATACAAAAGAAAAGGATTAGGGGAATACCTCCCAAAGAAGGAATGGATTCGACGAACCACACTCTCCACCCAACTCGCCCAAGAAGCTGGAGTAAAAAAGACCGAACTTCCTAAGGAGTACGAGAGGTATAAAAAGGTTTTCGAAGAACCATCTAACGAACTCCCCCCAAAATGAGCCTTCGACCACAAAATCGAACTCAATAAGGACTTCTTACCAAAAAGAGGGAAAGCTTACCAGCTAAATCCTGCGGAACAGGAAGCCTGTAAAAAGTTTATCGAAGAGCATCTCGCGTCTGGAAAAATTGAGCCGTCTAAATCGCCACAAGCCTCCCCCTTCTTCTTTGTTCAAAAGAAGGACGGAAAACTCCGCCCCTGTCAAGATTACCGATACCTTAATTCCCAAACGGTAAAAAAAGCTTACCCCCTGCCTCTTATTGGGGATCTTATCGATAAACTAAACGACTCAGAATTATTCACCAAAATGGACGTACGATGGGGATACAACAATATCCGAATCAACCCCGCTGACAAGTGGAAGGCCGCCTTCATCACCCCTTATGGCCTTTATCAACCAACTGTGATGTTCTTCGGAATGTGCAATTCTCCAGCAACATTCCAAGCCTATATGAACGACACCTTCGCCGATATGATCGCCGAAGGATGGCTCGTTATTTACATGGATGATCTTCTCATCCATTCAAAAAATGATCCGGCACTACACGAAGAACGAACTAGGAGGGTGTTGGCACGAATGGAAGAGCAGAAACTCTTCCTCAAACTCGAAAAGTGCACCTTCGCGGCCAAAGAAGTCGAATATCTCGGAATGGTGGTCGGAAACGGACGAGTTCAAATGGACAAAACCAAAGTAGATGCCATCAGAGACTGGAAACCCCCTCAATCGGTAACAGCCGTACGGTCCTTCCTGGGATTCTGTAACTTCTATCGGAAATTCATCCCAGGATTCTCCGACATCGCCCGACCCCTTAACGATCTTACTCGAAAAACCACCAAATGGGAATGGACATCCTCCCACCAGACGGCATTCGAGCGACTCAGGGACACTTTCCTCCGACGACCGGTCCTCACCATGCCTGATGTCTCCAAACCCTTCATCTTGATGACCGACGCATCTCTTGTCGCAACAGGAGCCGTCCTAATGCAGAAAGACGGAAACGGCGATCTCCACCCTTGCTCCTACCTATCTAAAACCCTCTCCGAAGCAGAGAGAAACTACGATATTTATGATAGGGAACTTCTCGCCGTTATCCACGCCCTAGAAGAATGGAGACATTATCTCTCTGGTACCGAACACGTAGTCACCATCCTGACGGACCACAAAAATCTCACCTACTTCCGGCAACCCCAGAATTTGTCCCGAAGACATGCTAGGTGGCAGCTCTTTCTCCAAGAATATAATCTCGCCTTCCAACACTGCCCCGGCTCCCAAATGGGTCCGGCCGACGCCCTATCCCGACCGGAAGGAGTCAAAACTGATTCCGACAATACAGAACAGACACTCCTTCCGGAACAATTGTTCATTCGCACTATTGACGCCGAGCTACGCTCCAAGTTGCTCGCCTCTACCCCAACCGACCCCTTGGTCCTGGAACGGCTGAAACTTCTCAGCACCGACCACGAACAGGTCCTCCCTACCCGATTCAATAACCCCATAGATTGGGCATACACCGACGGCGTCCTTTACTACAAAGGGCGCGCTTACGTACCAGACCTCCTTCTTCGTCGGCGGCTAGTCGAAGAATGCCATTCTTCTCTACTAAGTGGCCATAATGGCTACTTCCGCACTCTCGCCGCCCTCGAAAAAGACTATTGGTGGCCAGGGATGACCACTTTCATCCGCCGATACATCTCCGGCTGCGCTACCTGCCAGGCGAACAAGGTTCAAACTCATCCCACTATTCCCGCTCTCTCCCCTATTGCCTCCACAGCAACCCGACCCTTCCAACAGGTGTCTGTGGATCTTATTTCCGGACTACCTCCGAGTAACGGCTTCGATTCCGTTATGGTCGTGGTCGACCATGGGCTTAGTAAGGGGGTGATTTTCGAACCATGTACCAAGACTATTGACGCCGCTGGGATAGCCAAGCTCTTTTTCTCCTCAGTCTTCAGACGTTTCGGGCTACACGACAAAGTGATCTCTGACAGAGGCCCGCAATTCGCATCAGCCTTCGCCATCGAGCTCGCCAGACTTCTCCAATACGATGTAGCCTTATCCACCGCATACCACCCCCAGACTGATGGAGAAACTGAACGGGTCAACCAGGAACTCGAAACGTATCTGCGAATCTTCTGTGACGGAATCCCACAAAAATGGGCAGACCTTCTGACTTCCGCCGAATACCACCATAACTCCGCCCGACACTCCGTCACCAAACAAACCCCGTTCTTCCTAATGATGGGCTACGAACCCCGCTCCTATCCCCCCCTCGGCAAAACCTTCCTCCCAGCTCTGGAACAACGAATGAGCTCTCTGGAAAAAGCCCGAGAAGAAGCCATTGCAGCCCATGACAAAGCAAGGCAGTATATGGCCAACCGAATCACGTCCAAGTTTTCTCCTTGGAAAACGGGACAAAAAGTGTGGCTAGACTCACGAAACCTTAAACTGAGATATCCGACTAGAAAACTTGCCCCTCGAAGGGAAGGACCTTTCGAAATCGTCCAAGTACTATCGCCAATCTCTTACCGGCTCAAACTCCCTCCTACCTGGAAGATTCACGACGTATTCCACGCCTCCCTCCTATCTCCGTATAAAGAGACCGAAGAACATGGCACAAACTTCTTCCCAGAACCACCGGATATAATAGAAGGAGAAGAGGAGTGGGAAGTGGAGAACATCTTGGCACACCGAGGATCGCCAGCCCGACGATCGTATCTGGTAAAATGGAAGGGCTATTCCGCAGCAGAAAATACTTGGGAATCAACACGGAACTTGCGGCATTCCGCAGAACTAATTCAGGAATATTGGGACCGACTAGGAGATAAGAGGTAGCCAATCGGGACTAATACGGGGAAAAGCTATAAGGCGCACCGTCTGGTGGCAGGCTTTCCCTCAGTCCCCATCATTCCCCACTCACAGAAACCATGTATGCCACCGTCTCTGACCTCCCCGTCGACACCCCCCTTCGTCTCCACCGCTTTCCCCCTGAGCACCGCCGAATGGCCCTCAGCGCCCTCCTCGCCAACCCTGTCGTACACCGATTCCTCAAACGAGACGATGCTTTCGAGCATGGTGGCGCCCTTGATACCCTCATCGCTGTCGCCCAATCCCTCCATACCGTTAAGCGAATCCATGAGATCTCTATGGGAGACATACTCGAGCCCAACCCCGGGCATGTTCTCATGGACTCCACCATCATCGAAGCACAGCAGTTCGTATACAATACCCTCCAACGCTTCGGAGTTATCTCCGCCCTCAATAAACTCCCTTACATCATCGTCGCTCCCATCATCCGCTCCCTTTTTAGATCCCTCCCACACCAGTACCAGCAGTTCTATCTCGACCAGTCAATCACCCCATGGGACAACCCACTCTGCACCTGGGACGCCGACAACTCAGTCAGAGAAGATCTCTCCACTGCCGCCTCTACCACCGCCACTCGAGATTCCTCTCCAATATCCTCGTCCTCTAAGGAGAACGATACCCCCGTTCCTGTGCCAGCCCCTAGTAACCCCGTCGAAGGAAGCTCAGACGCTCGGGGATCTCATCCGAGAATTCGCACCGGAACTGATGGCAAGAACCCCTTCGCTAATGGGGGACTCGTGGATCAGATCCTCGCCACTCTCCCCTTTGCCCAGCGTCCCTCTCCCCCTCCAACCGTTTCCCTCAGAGAAGCAGAAAAGCGATACATTATCATTGGAGGACTGCAGTCTTCGGATGTCAAGGGGCAACGAGGAGACAAAGGTAAAAAGGTGGCTTCGATATCGCCCCCACCCGCCGGGACCTCGTCCAATCCCATCGACGTCGACCGTACCCCCACCCCTCGCACCTCCGTATCTCCCTACCACCATCGCACCCGATGCTTTGTTTGTAGGGGCACGGACCATATACGACCCGACTGCCCCCGCTACACTTGCCCCGTCTGTCGCAAAACAGCGCCAGGACATGCACAAAAAGATTGCCCCTTCACTACTTGCCTACGCTGCGGCCACCAAGGGCATATACTGGAATTCTGCTGGGAAAAGCCGTCGATTGAGGATACGTATGACCTCACCGACTACGAGGTCAACTGTGGAGACAATTGATGAAGGAATAGAGGAGTAATCTTGAGGGTGGACCCTCGAGCCATAGAGAGGGGCTAATGTTATGGTTTTTCCTTGACGCTACATTAATTTCTTTATTTCTCATTTGGACTCTTTCCCTCCTCACAATGAGACCATTCTCATCCAATGTCTTCCGATATCTCCCATACGATGCTGTACTGTCACTTGGCGATTCTCTCTGAGTATGACATCCGTTCTATCCTGCTCGCTGCCATTCTGCTCTTCCGGACAGCGGGATTCCATTTCCATTCTGATTCCTTTTCGTCCGTTCCGCTCCGATTTATCGGAACCCTTACCCTTCCTATGGGACCTGATGGTCCGTGCTAGATTTTGCATCGTATAACTATTCGAGCCTTGTATAGTAGAAAACCAATCTAGTTCTACGCAATTATACTGCGTTTACTGGAGTTCTCCTCGCTCGAAGTTCTCTCTTCTCGCTTGGACTTCCTCCCCTTTTCTCTTGCGAAGAACTAGGACTTTGCGTCGTCATGAGAGGACCCTTCTATTAGGGTTGAGTGCGACATCGCCGACTTCGCTCCGCTTAAGTCAACGACTATCAAACAGAACACAGCTTACTCTTGTTTTGCTCTCTACAACTGAGTTAACTCCAGTTGTCATGGTAAGCGTAACAAAAGAACTAGATTTCTGATTAGGCCCTGTTCCTCAACAGAAGGCCTTGCCCATCATATCGAGGTTTCGCGCACCATCGTCTTCTCCCGAATCCCTGCCAGCCGTGGATCTCCCATCGTCATCATCATCCTCTTCTAATAGACTTTTGGATATCTGGAAACTCCCTACCGGACATCCAGACTATCTCCCCCTCCCAAGGCGACTTGCCTCTCTCGAAGAGAAGGGAAACTATCAAAGAACCCAGGAAAGAGTTTGGGAACAGAACCTTGCTGAAGGAAGACCAGGACACGCTCTCCCACCTTGTCCCTTCATTCCAGTCAGTGTTGTCCTACCCGCCACCCACCCTGAACCAACTCCTGAGCCTGTTCAGGAACCGGAGATTGAAGATAAAAATAGATTCAGCTATATTGACTGGTCCGCACCCGCCTCTCCGGTACGACCTGAATGAATCCCTCTTCCCCCCGACCCAGAATCAGATTCAGAAGACGAAATGCCAGAATTAAAGGCCAGACTACCTGATGAGTTCTCCGGGAATGGCATAGATGCCAACTGGTGGCTCCACGCCATGGATGCGTACTTCACCATCAACCCAAAGTACGACAATCAAGCCAAGATCGTCACCGCCCTAAACAGGATGAGTAAGGGCAAAGGAAGGACCTTCTCTGAAGGATACTACGAGCGCCTGGCTAAAAAGCTGATCCCAGAAGAAGATCAAACCTGGGAAAAGTTCAAAGCCGATTTTCGGGGCATGATGTCCATTCATGATGAGACATCCTCGGCCAGGAGGAAACTCTATGCCATCCGCCAAGGACCCAACACGGAGGAAGCCTTTAACAAGTTCGCCTCCGAATTCAAACTCTTGGCGGCCCAATCCGGGATCATTGATCAATCCGCTCTTTGCGAAACCTTCAGCCGAGGAGTACACAATGACCTTATGGAAAAGGTCTTGGGTTCAAACAAAGAACCTCTTACTGTCGATGCATGGATCAAAGTGGCTGGGAAATTCGCCCACCAAACTGAGCACATCAGGGATATCCGAGGTAGGAGACCCGGATTTGGAGGATATGGATCCACCTCCACCCACTCTCGCGACCCCAACACTATGGACGTTGACTATATTTGACTCTCCCCTGTAGAGAGGGCCAAGCTCATGAGAGAAGGCAAATGCTTCATATGTAAGAAGCCGGGGTGTTCCACCAGGAATCACAGAGATAACCAAAAAGGATCTGGAAACTGGAAATCCGGATCTTGCTCCAATAAACCCTTGCCACGCCCGCCTGTACAAAACCAGGTCATCGAGGACAAACCCGCGGAGAAAGAGGAAAAGAACGAAGCAATCAGGATGATAGAACAACTGGTAGCAAAAGGACATGGAGTAAAGGAAATGGCTGAATCCCTCTGAGAAATCTATCTTGAAGACCCGCCAACTTACCAAACAAAGGACACTCCCGTGGAAGGAATCAATCAAACCTGGACCACGCCCAAAAGAAGTGCAAAACTCTTGGAAGAAAGGGTAAAACAGAGACTCAAGGATTTTTAGACAGGCGTCGAGGACCGACTACTCGAACGCCTAAAACGAACCCCATTGTAACTACTATAGAGGAAAAGTCAATTTTAATACCTCTACAAGTATCTGCAATGGGGGGAGTACATGTTGGACAAACCACCGCTTTAATCGATTGCGGAGCAACATCCTGCTTCATGGATGAAGCCTATGCACAACGAAACCGATTCCCTTTCTTCCGACTCGCAGAACCACGAGAAGTGTATAATGCGGACGGAACCATTAACAGATCTGGAACCATTCGTTATCGAACTCGAGTCACCATCTATATCCAAGGAGTTCCTCGGAACCAGGACTTCTTCATTGTTCACTGTGGAAAACAGAACATGATCCTGGGAATGACTTGGCTCACGGAGGTAAACCCCCTCATCAACTGGTCATCTGGGACAGTAGAAATAAGCGGCGATCCACATCTCCCTTCACACTGACAACCGATCCATCAACGGTATCTCCTTAGAACTATGGGATTAGATATGGACGACCGAATTGAACAGCGTCTATACAAAAGGAAAGGACTAGGGGAATATCTCCCAAAGAAAGAATGGATACGGCAAACCACCCTTTCCACTCAGCTCGCACAGGAAGCCGGAACTAAAAAGACTGAACTTCCCAAAGAATACGAGAAGTATAAGAAGGTTTTCGAGGAACCTTCTAACGAATTGCCTCCTAAACGAGCCTTCAATCACAAAATCGAACTCAACAAGGAGTTTGTGCCCAAACGAGGAAAAGCTTATCAGCTGAATCCCACGGAGCAGGAAGCTTGCAAGAAGTTCATCGAAGAACATCTTGCCTCTGGAAAAATAGAGCCATCGAAATCCCCACAGGCATCCCCTTTCTTCTTCGTTCAAAAGAAGGACAGAAAACTCCGTCCCTGTCAAGATTACCAATACCTAAATTCCCAAACGGTGAAAAATGCCTATCCCTTACCCCTTATAGGTGATCTCATCGACAAACTAAACAAGTCTGAGCTATTCACCAAGATGGATATACGATGGGGATACAACAATATTTGGATCAATCTGGCAGACAAGTGGAAAGCAGCCTTCATCACACCCTACGGTCTCTATCAACCCACGGTGATGTTCTTCGGAATGTGCAATTCCCCCGCAATGTTCCAAGCCCATATGAATGATACCTTCACCAACATGATCGCCGAGGGATGGTTAGTCATCTACATGGACGACCTTCTCATTCATTCAAAAAACAACCCAAAGCTGCATGAAGAAAGGACAAGGAGAGTTCTAGCCCGCATGGAGGAACAGAAACTCTTCCTCAAACTCGAAAAGTGCACTTTCGCTGCCAAAGAGGTAGAATATCTCGGGATGATAGTTGGGAATGGGCGAGTACAGATGGACAAGACTAAAGTCGATGCCATCAGAGACTGGAAACCCCCACAATCAGTAATGGCAGTCCGTTCCTTCTTAGGATTCTGCAACTTCTACCGAAAATTTATTCTGGGATTTTCCAACATCCCCCACCCACTCAATGATCTCACCCAGAAAACCACTAAATGGGAATGGACACCCTCTCATCAGACAGCCTTCAAACGCTTATGCGATACCTTTCTGCAGTGACCGGTCCTCACCATGCCAGACACTTCCAGACCATTTACCCTGATGAACGATGCGTCCCTCGTCGCAACGGGGGCAGTATTGATGCAGAAAGATGACAACGGCGACATTCACCCATGCTCATATCTATCCAAGACCCTCTCAGAGGTGGAACGGAATTATGACATCTATGATAGGGAACTCCTTGCCGTCATCCACGCCCCGGAAGAATGGAGGCATTACCTCACTGGCACTGAACACGTGGTTACTGTTCTGACGGACCACAAGAATCTTACCTATTTCCGGCAACCTCAGAACCTATCGCACAGACATGCCAGGTGGCAGCTCTTCCTTCAAGAATATAACCTTGCTTTCAAACACTGCCCTGGTTCCCAAATGGGTCCAGCCGACGCATTATCAAGACCCGAAGGGGTCGAAACTGCGTCCAATAACACGGAGAAGACGCTCCTTCCAGAACAATTGTTCATCCATACCATTGATGCCGAACTATGCTCCAAATTACTCGACTCTACTCCGACAGACCCCCTAGTCCTGGAACGGCTAAAACTTCTCAGTACAGACCATGACCAGGTCTTACCTACCCGATTCAACAATCCTATGGATTGGGCCTACACCGACGGCGTCCTCTACTACAAAGGACACACTTACGTGCCGGACCTCCTCCTCCGCCGACAATTGGTCAAAGAGTGCCACTCTTCCCTACTCAGCGGTCATAATGGCTATTTCCGAACTGTCGCCGCCTTAGAAAAAGACTACTGGTGGCCGGGGATGACTACCTTCGTCCACCGGTATATTTCCGGCTGCACCACCTGTCAGGCAAACAAGGTTCAAACCCATCCTACTGTCCCCGCCCTCTCTCCTATTGCCTCCACTGCAACTTGGCCATTCCAACAGGTGTCCATTGATCTGATCACCAGGCTTCCACCTAGCAATGGCTTTGACTCCGTCATGGTCGTGGTAGACCATGGGCTTAGTAAGGGGGTGATTTTCAAACCTTGCACCAAAACCATTGATGCCGCCAAGGTGGCCAAGCTCTTTTTCACTTCCGTTTTCAAACACTTTGGATTACATGACAAATTAATCTCGGACAGAGGCCCTCAACTCGCCTCAGCCTTTGCTATCAAACTTGCCAGACTCCTCCAATACGACGTTGCCCTTTCCACCACATACCACCCTCAGACGGATGGAGAGACTGAGAGGGTCAACCAGGAACTAGAAACGTACCTTCGCATCTTCTGTGATGGAATTCCACAAAAATGGGCGGATCTCCTGACTTCTGCTGAATATCACCATAACTCCACACGACACTCAGTTACCAAACAAACCCCGTTCTTCCTGATGATGGGTTACGAACCCTGCTCTTACCCCCCTCTCGGGAAAACCTTCCTCCCTGCTTTGGAACAACGAATGAATTCTCTGGAAAAAGCCCAAGAAGAAGCCATCACCGCACACGACAAAGCCAGACAATACATGGCGAACCAAATCATGTCCAAATTTTCCCCTTGGAAAACGGGACAAAAAGTATGGCTTGACTCTCAAAATATCAAACTAAAATACCCCACCAAGAAGCTTGCCCCTCAAAGGGAAGGACCTTTCAAGATCGTCCAAGTACTATCACCAATCTCTTATCATCTCAAACTCCCGCCTACCTGGAAGATCCACAATGTATTCCATGCCTCCCTTCTATCTTCTTATAAAGAAACCGAAGAACACGGCGCAAACTTCTTCCCAGAACCACTGGACATAATAGAAGGAGAAGAAGAATGGGAAGTTGAGAACATCTTGGCACACTGAGGGTTGCCTGCCCGATGAACATATCTAGTAAAATGGAAGGGCTACTCCTCAGCAGAAAACACTTGGGAATCCACACAGAACATGCAGCACTCTGCCAAACTAATCCAGGAATATTGGGACCGACAGAGAGATAAGAGATAACCACTCGGGAGTAATACTGGGAAAAGCTATAAGGTGCACCATCTGGTGGCAGGCTTTTCCCATCCTTACCTTTTACCCTCAAAACATGTACTCCACTCATCTGCCATCAGACAGTACTCAGCTGGGCCAGCTGGCTTGCAGTACACTAGGTTATATCACTGCACACTTCATCTCTCTTGACACGAACGGTTGTGACTAACTTTGCTAGGGTATCAGCTCACAGTAAGCATAACACATCCCCCATCCTACCAACAGACTCAACAGGACAGCCTATACATCAATTGTCATGAGCAAGAACTTGTAGTTCACACCCTTCGCCAGCACTGTGACCTCTATCACCCTGCCAATTATGAGGAATGAATACAATTTTTGCTAATTGCTACTAAATATGGGCAAGGAAATCTTATCCGTTATGAAAGTCCTAGTTGTTACCTATTGTTTTGAACTCTTTATGGGATTGATTATCACAAAGTAAGGCTTAGCAAACACCCAAATAACACATAATAGCCTCCTATTGAAAAGAGGGTAATTTTGACCCTCAGTTTTTTTTACCAGCTCTATTACCCATTCATTCCTATTCTCTGCTATCACAAGGTAGAATGAATTCCTCTTCCCTTTCAATCTTCTCATTTGAGTTTGATGACAGTATGTCCATCTTGTACACCCACAAATTCTGCCAATACAAAAGGCACAGATCATTTGTCCTTGTCAATGTCCCACTCTTTGAAGCTGTGGACAGAGCAGACACTCTTGGATTTGATCCAGAGGACCCACCATGACTCAGACAACCAGTAGCCATCTACTGACTTACCAACTGTGCTCCCATGTATGTTGAAACTCTCTACAAGCTCTCCTGATTTCAAATGGTATTGTCAACATTCAGATTATCCCTTCTCCTTCATTCTATGGTGACTCAATCCCTCCTTGTCCCTTCATCATATCAATCCCCATCAAGTGGATTACATCATCCTTTTGACTCACCATCCAAAAAGCTCTTTCCTTACTTTCACTTCACAAGCATCTCTCCCATCTTCCTTATTCCTTCTCTGCACCCATTCTGTTTGAATGGTACAAACCAGAAACACCACATTTTCCTTTATTGTCATCCAATTACCAATACCTATGTGTGTGTGCAGCCTATTCAGACAGTGTTATCTCAATGCAGGCATCCCATTATATTTCATATCCCAATCTCGCTACTACCATTACTCTTTCTCATTCACTGAAGGTAGATTGGTAAATACAGACTTGTTTTACCCAGTACACCTCAAGTACATTGTAATCAGGGAGATTTTGCCATCACACCAGAAAGGAAGAGTGATTGGAGACCCAATCATAAAATAAGACTTGCAAATCATCCCATCAGAAAAGTGTTAGTTACCCCTTTTCATATCAAAGGAAGGAAGGGATTGTCTACAATTGATACCAGGAATTTAACCATCAGTAGCTTTGGAGAGCATCATCCAATCCCAAAAACAACATCCCAACTCCATCTTTTGTAGACATACACCCCAAAACTGTTATCAACTCAATTAGACATAGCATCCATTCAATTGGACCCTTGTCTTTCTTTTACCCAATCCTATTCAAAAAGAGAATAGATCTATTAATCCCCAAGGCTTCATAGAGTCAACAATGTCACAAGGAATCCTTACCTCTGATGACCTTCTTGATTCTGGGCTCCAATTCCAAGATCACATTCAGATGGCGTACTATGATGAGTACTTCATGATCAAAGATGACATTTTCCCAGCTATCCACACTGCTTTAGAACAGCACTGTCAA
>JBBPLG010000770.1:0-13775 GCA_038089695.1 Xanthoconium separans | reverse complement strand
CTCATAGTCTTTCCAGTTTACAAATACCTGGAATTCGTTGTACATGCCGTGAGCATCCTCCTCTCTCCTTTCAGAAGAGGCTCTCCATGTTGAGATGTTTGAACAGCATTCTGTCGCGATATGTCTTTGACAATAGGATGCAACACTACAACGTTAGTCGGATACTGACGTCGGACCTCACTCTCGACGTCGAGGCATACAAGACATACAGCCCAGTGTATATGGCGTACGTTTATTCCATTTGTCCCATTTCAGAACCTTTTCATTCGATCGCCTTCAGAACGGGCCTTGCCATCTCTTACGGGTATTTCATTTCACGGTTTTGCTTTAAGTCACTGACCGATGTGGTCAGGTTGTCGTTTGCTACGATTGCAGGTGACGTCGTTCGTTCCATGACAAGCGGCGTGTATTCGACGTTTTCATTTATAGCTATACTCGTCCATACTTTGCTTCATTACCGGCAGCAAATCATTCAGCAATTTAGACAACCCTTGAAAGAAGCACCAGACGTGCATGCTCGCCTTATGAATGCATATTCACAAGGTAACATCACTCCCATATGGTATTTCGCTCAAGTTCAATTTTTGTTCTTTGCTAGTTCCCGAGTGGTGGTATGCAACATTGTTTGCCATCATGTTTGCCCTGGGTGTTCTTAGCATCGAATTGGGGAATACGCAAATGCCCGTATGGTCTTTCGTAATGGCGTTACTCATATGTGGGTCCGCATTTCCGGCATACGCAACGATTGCTGATGCTCGTAATATCGCAAAAAGCATACCTCTTTTTGATTCCTTGCGGTATGGTTCAGGCGATCACGAATCAACGTGTCGGACTCAAGTGGGTTCCTCTGCGCTTCCGGTCCATCCGTTCTCAACTCCTTTCTAGTGTTATTACGGAGCTCATCATTGGGTATGAGTTCCGTCTTTGGTACTGGACCTTTTTGCTGAGCTAGGTCAAGCTATCTTTTGCCCGGCCGCCTCATCGCAACGATGTTGTTCAAGATGTATGGATACGTAGTGAGTCCATTTTCTGTTTTTGTCGACAAGGAGGGCTTACCAAGTTGGTTTGCAGACACTGCAACAAGCGCTGGTCTTTACGACGGATTTCAAGCTGGGACATTATATGAAGATTCCGCCGCGTACCATGTTTTGGTGTCAGGTTCGTCGCAGTGTTGCTTCGTTCGCCGACGTATTCAACTCGCGCAGATAATATGTACTATCACGGCTGGGACTACTCAGCTTCTCGTGCAATCGTGGATGTTTGAGCACATTCCGTGCGTTCAATATCTTGGTTTCGTGATGGAAAAACTAATCCGATTTCAAAGGGGCATTTGCACCAGTACGCAGAAAGACGGGTAAACTGACGTTTCAAGTCGTTTTCTCGACAGTCGTGCTGAATTTCTGTAGATTTAGTTGTCCGACTACACAGGTGTTTGCAACGGCATCCATCTTATGGGGTATGTATACGAAGCAGCACGCGTCATTTCTCACTCGATGATGGCATTTAGGTGTGGTCGGGCCTCAGAATCTGTTCTCTCCTGGACAGATATACGAGTAAGTATCGTTATCCACTCAGGTTCTGTGGGTGAACGCTGACGGTTGGCATTAGCGGTGAAGCCATTCTCTTGCGCAGGGAGTGCGATGAAAGCTGACTGTTCTGCAGCGCTGCCGTACTTCTTCGTCGTTGGAGCCATCGCGCCTATCATTCCTTGGATACTGATGAAAAAGTGGCCCAACTGTTTCTTGCGATACATCAAGTGAGTGGTGTCTTTTTCATCCATGAAAATAGGCTAACGTCATGATAGTTTGTGAGCTTATTCCGTTTCTCGTCCAAGGGAACGCTGCCTCATAAATATGCAGTCCTGTCATATTTAATGGCACTTTTCGGATTCCTCCAGCAACAGGACTGAACTTTGTCCCTTGGGCGTATGTCCTGTCTGATACCCAGTTGTGATACATCCCCATCTGACGTTTTGGTCAAGATTTGTATCATTCGCATTTCAGTTTGTCATTCGAAGGTACGAAAATCTGTTGGATGCGCTGTTTGGCGCCATTTCTCGATAATGCATTATAGACGATACTTTGCATGGTGGGCAAAGTACAATTGTATGTGATCTGTTCTCCTTTTACTTTTCGTTGTTTGTTCACGCGGTACAAGATGTACTCTCCGCAGCGCTGAATGCTGGTCTCGCGCTGTCGGCGATCACGATCTATTTCACGTACGTTGCCTGCCCATCGCACGATCTTGACTGATATACTCTGGTGTTCATCTGTATGTAGTCTCTATTTCCCTAGTAGAAACACTGTAAGCAAGCACGACCATACTTTTGTGCGTCCTTTTTGACAGTTGGGTCTCTGTAGATTGGCATGAATACCATCGAGACGTGGTGGGGTAATCAAGTGCGTTTTTCGGGTCTATCGAGAGGGGGAGGTACTCACGCGTCGCGTCCTGCATAGGTCTTTCTAACTAATTATGATGGATTGGGTATACCTGTTCGTCAGCTCGCGCCGGGCACCACGTTTGGGTGAACCCCGTGTGCAGTGCATGGCGTGGTGGCGTAATGCGACAATGTATCTTTTTTCTTTCCTTGCTTTCCTGCCAAGGGCATGTTTATGTACTACATACTTGGACACACGGTCGCTTGGCTTGGTTGTCTCGGCCGAAAAAAAAAAAGTACCATACACGAAATTCTCGACGTGCTGCTAGCGAGACTCGAAGCAGAACTTGTGTCCAGAAAGGTCGACTTGGACCCAGAGCCTTATGGTTGAGATAAAGGCTCGCAGGTGGGTGAGAAAGTGTAGTAAATCACCAAGTGCATTGGCAAGAGCCTGTCAATGGGGGCACATGGGACACAGTCAGACTGGTTGTGTGACCATGATTGATCCATGACGCAACCTTAAACTTCATGACTTGCACAGATAAAAAGGGATGGATGCATTTGACTAACTGATAAATCTATGATGGGAACGTCAATTAAGTAAAACAATGGTTTGAGCAAATAGAACAGGATGCAGTGGCATGGAGTACATGCAAGTAGAACATATCCCCAAGCAGGTTCCCACTTGATCTGTCAGCCCAGCTTCAAGTTCCAAGGATGGATGGAGATTTTACCCCAATATCTGGCACTTGGACCTCTTTAGAAGCTGTGAGCACAAGCAAGTGGAAGTAGTGCATCTATCAACTGAGTTGGTGTCCAGATGGGCCAAGGATCCTGCCCAAAAACAATAATTACAGGGCAAAACACAATGCATGGGTGTACTCAACATCTGGATGACATTGTGCGGAGGGAGGGTCGTGGTGACAATGATTTCTGCCAGAAGATTTCCGTGCATCCAGACACCAAGACAAGTTCCTCCACATCCGGGGAGTCCTTCAATCTTTTCACGACATCTTCTGACAGGTCCGCCGCGGGTGCTGGTTCCCAGTTACTAACAACGAGGAAGAACCTGGAGTCGGTCCTGTCAAGGATTTCTTGTGGAAGGCGCCAAAGAAATTGACGTCGAGTAACTGTATGCCTGGTTCGCCGCCCAAATTTTGTTCGAGAAGCTCGTCCATACTTCCATACACTCGATCCAACACGTAGCCATAATGTACGAGGGGTGCGGGAACGGGACTCGGAGCTCTTTGAGGGGTAGCTATCCAGAAGATCTTGCTATTCTTGAAGACGGTCATTGCTTATGTGGAGAAATGGAACAGAGACAGGACTCGGAGATCCACAGAATGGAACTGAAGTTGTTTACAGCGCTTTGCGAAACTAATGAGAAATGCGTGAGATTTTATGTCGTGTGCCCAGAAAGGAAACCCGCTCATCAACACGCATACACCCAGCCCAACCATTCCAATGGGCAATCGAAACATCAGTGGAGACCTAAAGGAACGTGCCTTGGACCTCTGGGGCTTTGGCTGGAGTGTCGAGGATGTCTGCGAGATCCTCCAAGTTTCCCGATCTAGTTGCTATCGCTGGCGCCAGACCTTCGAAGAACACGGTACGGCACAACAGCCACGTTCACCGCTCACCGGGCGCACTCGACTACTTGCGAGAGCAGCCATAACAGCACTAGGGCGACTTTATGCTGAAAACTCAGACCTCTTTCTTGATGAAGCCTGTACGTGGCTTGCAGTCGAGCACAACATCACAATCACACCATCTGCACTTTGTCGCAATCTTCAAGACGCTGGCCTCACCCGCAAAATCCTTCGGAAGCTGGCAGCAGAGCGGAATGAAGCACTACGGGAGGATTTCGTGTTGAAGCTTCAAACGGACTATCTTGGCGACGGCTCGGAGTTTGTTGTAGTCGATGAAACCAGCAAAAATGAGCGTACGTATGCTCGACACTACGGACGGGCACCGCGTGGTCAACGGGCTCATATCATTGATGTCTTTGCACGTGGAGACCGATACTCATTGTGTGCTGCGCTAACAATTGATGTTGGCTATATCGCTGCCCGTGCTATTCCTGGTTCTTATGATGCAGAGGAATTTTGCAACTTCATTGCCGAAGAAGTCGTGAGTAATCTATCCGTCTCAACCGCAAATTTGATGTACTGAGTGACGCAATTAGCTCCCGCATATGAATCCCCTGCCTGGCGCACACTCAGTACTTGTACTAGATAATTGTCGTATCCACCATACACCAGAACTCCAAGCGCTTGTTGAAGGAGCAGGTATGTGTCAATATTGGAGCTAGAGTTTATTTACGACTAATAATTGTGATTTTCAGGGTGCGAATTACTCTTTTTGCCTCCATACTCACCAGATCTCACTCCAATTGAGGAGTCTTTCAGTACGCGCAAGTCCATCCTTTTTTTTTCACCGTCATATAGGCTCATGATGACCCATATAGTCAAGGCTTATATTCGACGCCATGCAGATCAGCTGCGACAAATTGCAGATCCGATCGAGTCACTTCTCGAAGCGACGAGTTGTATCTCACCAGAGCACGCAGTCAATTGGTTCAAAAATGCAGGTTATCTTGTCGAGTAGAATTACAGTGTAATGTACAACAAAGGATGTACAGAGAACAGGTGTGATGATACTACACATTGTGAGAACGGATGGCATTGCAAAACTTACGATGGGCGGACAAGAAGGTTTCCCAACCTAAAGTTGTGAATGAAGCACATTCACGCCAGTCTCTTTCACCAAGCCTCTCAACAGCCCGATTGCCTGGCCGGTACTCGAGTTTGGCAAGCTTGTCTTGGTCGCTTTCGCTGATCTCATACTGGGTGCAAAACTCAGCCAGCGACACATTGTGCTTGATGATGCCAGGTGAGTCAGGTGGCAGTGCAGCAGGTGCAGGAACGGTGGGGTACAGTGCAGGTGGCATGTACGGGTATGGATATCCTGGTGGTGGCATGTAAGGATTGTATTGCGGCAGGTATTGCTGATATCTGTCTGGTGGCAGTGCTGGAAACGCGGCAGTGGCTTGCATGTCAGTAGCGCCAGCAGGCACTTTGAGCTTCTTGTCCTCCGAGAAGTGCACAGATGTTGGAGGAGCTGTCAGGTCAGATTTTCCCGATGCCTTGGATACAGATGTAGTTAGCGGATGTCAAATCACAACAGGGAAAGATACGTACGATCCCATTTGCCCATACCTTGATACGCATCGGAGTTAGCTCAAAATAGCTACCCGTGGCCTTGTTTTTCCAGACACGTTTATCTGGAAAAATCGGAATTTTCCCCACCGTGTACTCTTTTTCAAGTGTGACGACTGCAGCACTTCGTTTCTCTCCCATCTGCATCTGCTTGGCTGGTTATCTATGGGGCTCATCAAAACAGGACCCGCAACTTACAATTCTCTCCTTCAGTGACAAGGTTTCGTCCAGGTCAATAGCGTCAGATTGTCCAACGCCCACATCCTGTTTAGAACCATTAGCGATCACATGAATAGATCAATTCTCGCTTACATCTTCCTCGTTCGAGGGTTTTGGCAAGTGCAACCAAACAACAGCATTGTCTGTTGCTCGTTTCTTCTTGATCGCCACAATGAGAGCTCGGAAGCCAGCATCGTCAGTGAGATTCTTTCGTGGAGCAGCCTGAGGCTCCCTCTCGAACTTCCATTGAATCTTGGACACCGGAAGAAGTGCTTTGTGACATGCAAGGGTAGCGCCCACCTGGCTCTTGAAATCATTGGACGAACGCGATGTATCAAATCCAAAAGGTCCTTTGGTCTCGGACACCGTTGTTGTGGTTGTTTTTGCAGGCTTTCCGATTCGCTTTGGTTCGGTAGTAGTCAAGTGCGACCATACTTGTAGGTGGACGGTGAACGCGCACACATCTTCGCGGTCATTGTCCTTCCTCTGGCCCTCATGAGATGTCGAAGGGCCGTTTTGGCGGGCCTTCTTTGATAACGGCTTGATGAGATCAAGTTCATCGCCAGATGAGGCCAGGTCAAGGGCATAATCGATGGGATCCTTTCGCTTCCGTGGGTCAACTTGAATAAATTTTAGCGTTGGACCTGAAAAAGAGTTCGTGTGAGACGCATATCTGTATGCTCAGTGTATGCGGATCAGTCACCTCGGTTATCATGATTTTTTTGAGTACTATCGATGAGCCTGGAGTCATGGACGATCTCGATGTCCGATGCCCCCGAGTCGCCATCCCGGTCTGCCCTGGTTTCGACTTTGGGCTTGGAGACATCTCAAAGCATGACTGTATGCGCACAAAACAATATCATACCTTTTTCTCAGCGCCATTGGTGGTATCGGTAGACTGTTTTTGCTGTACCGAGTGAAGATCAGGTGCGATGAGTCTATCTGCTGGTATGCCCAAGCCATCAGTCTGAGTCTGAGTACCAGGTCTTCGGCCTGGGATCCGGATTTTGAGTGGAGGCTGGACTTTGCTGTTCTTATCGCCAGGAGTGTTGGTCGACATGGTATGGGGTCAAGTTGTCATCGTAGTTGATGGGGACATCCGAGCACAGCTGGTTTGACGTTCTCCGCATTTCCTTTCTGGGCACACGACATAAAATCTCACACATTTCTCATTAGTTTCGCAAAGCGCTGTAAAAGCTGCTCGAATTAGTCTGTCAACGAGTCAGATAAGTCCGGTCCCACAATTCCCGAAACCCGCTATCCTCCGCATTTCCCCTCCTCTCTCGCCTCCCCCAAACGCTCCCTAGAATGTCTAAAGAAAACTCTTTTGAGGATCTCCGTGAGAAATTTGGCCGATTTAGGATTCTAGTCATCGGGCGTGCAAACGCCGGCAAGACGACCCTTCTGCAGAAGATTTGTAGTACGACGGAAAAGCCGGAGATTCACGATAGTAAGGGAAGGAAGGCATGTATATGGACGGATTCGTGGGTTTAGGTGGTCATTTAAAGCGCGCGATTAGATTGATCTTTCCAAAGTCGAGGGAACAATGGAGGTAAGGCACCCCCACTGCCATAAATCATGAAACAAGACATGACGCCGTCTTCCTCGACCATCTCGAGCGCAGAATCCATGACATCGAGAATGAGATGGTTTTCCGGAGCAACGACAAATTTGTTTTCCATGATTCGCAGGGCTTTGAAGCCGGTCGTGCAGACGAGTTTGTAAGAATGAAGAAATTCATTGCCAACCGTGCAAATACTACTTCCCTTAAGGAGCGCATCCATGTGATATGGTAATCGTCAACAATGGTGTTGTGATAGATTGACTGATGCATTTTTGTCGGCCAGGTATTGCATTTCAATGGACAAGCTTGAGCGGGTGATCCAGTGGTCTGAGGAGATGTTTTTCGGAGAATGTGACCCAGGGAATGGTGAGTTACTTCCTTTGTATATATGTGGGCTCACAGCATGGTTAGTCCCTGTTGTCGTGTTATTCACGAAATGTGATGCACTGTTGGCGGTTGCAATGGGAAAACTAGCACCCGCAGTGTTACGGTTTTCCATTACCGATGCGTTTATTTCTTTCTTTGTCATCTTTCGGACTCATTTCTCTCCTCACGATGGGACAGCCCCATCCGATGTCTTCCGAACTATCCCACGATGCTGTATTGTCTCTCGGCGATTTCCTCCGAGTATGACTCCGTTTCCTCCCGTTCGCTGTATGTTCCGCTCTTCCTGACAGCGGGAGTCCGTTCCCCTTTCCGATTCCGTTTCGTCCACATTGTTCCGATTTACGGAACACTTACCTTTCCTATGGGACCCGATGGTCCGTGCTAGATTTCGCATCGTATAAATACCCGAGCCTTGTATAGTAGAAACCCAATCTAGTTCTACGCAATCTACACTGCGATTACTGGGGTTCCACTCGCTCGAAGTCTCAAGTCTTCTCGCTTGTGTCTCTTTCCCTCTGCGAAGAACTAGGACTTCGCGTCGTCACAAGAGGATCCCTCCTTTGGGATTGAGTACGACATCTTCGACTTCGCTCCGCTTAAGTCGAAGACTATCAAACAGAACATTGCTAATTCATTATCTCGCTCTCCACAACTGAGTTGACTCCAGTTGTTGCGGTAAGCGTAACACGCAGACCGATCACTACCATTAGAGGAGTGAAGGTCAAAAGCCAAGCTTCTCGTTGAAGAAATATTTAGCAAAGCTGATGTATGGTGTTGCCTTTCAAAGCTGACATTCCCCCCAAAGTCCTACGTTTGGCTTGAAGGTTTGTACTGTAATCTTGCAGGTTCATACTATGACATCAATGACAATATCAGACCTGCACAAGTATAATGAAGGATGTAGCAGCCTACTTGAAGAAACTGCTGCTGCCCTGAGTGAAGAGGCACTGCAAATGCTGTTTGTTTCAGCTCAGGAAACCAACATTTCACTTTGTATCAAATATGCAGTCCAAAGGTTTGTTATTTAAAGGGACCAGGTGTTACACTTGACAAGAGTGTAGCCCAGACTAGGGTCAAGGGTTTGGGATTCCCGAAGGATGATAGGTTTCAGAGAGATGAGGGGTCTGTGCACACTGCGACAGACAGCTAGAGATCTAGAGACTAGAGCGTCCACTCAGGAAGTAGGACAAAGACTTAGGGAGATGAGGCTGGGGAGAAGCAAAGGATATATACTGGGAGCCCAAGCTGAGGAATCAGCGAGAGGGTGCCAGGGTTTATATCCTGCTACAAGGTCCTATGACTAAGCGAAGATAGAAAGTCATGGAATACTATGGAAGGGTCATGTGACGCTTAGTCAACATGAGTGAGAACTGTGCAGTCAAATGACATGTCAGGTTGGAATATTCTAGAAGTGTGGAGGAGGAACGATGATGAAGCAAGTGGAGATAAGTACCGAGTCATGGGAGGGGTGAGTCATTGTTAGAAAAGAGAGATAAGTCCAAATGTGTAAGGGAAAGGAAAAGAAATGAGAAATCGTAACACCAGGGTATTATTGACATGCTGGTATATTCATCATTGGATTATAGCTTTACATTTGGAATGATGGGACCACAAATCACATGGGATATGGATGAGCAGCTTCATAGGCTTGCATGTTGGTTTCCACATGTACAGGTAGGAGGGAATTCTACATGCATTGCATGTATTCTAATGCAATGATATCAATTCTTAAATGATCCTAGCAAGTGGGTTTTCCATTCTATGTAATGAGTTATGGCTCTGCTGATTTCCTCACCATCTCTTCTGGCAATCATAGTGGGTGGGTTGTCTATTTGTAGGTGATGGTGAACATATTGATTGATTCATAATAAATTTTTGCTCTATCTTGAACACAGAGGGTGAGTTGTTAATATGAAAGGCTGTAATCATGGTGATCATTATATTTGCTTCTTCATCCTATCCTGGAAAATTGAAGACTGTGAGCTGGCCAGTCTAATATTTTACTGGTAGCAATCTTGCTGATTTCATACAGTATTTCATGTCCATTCTTCATCCTGCTCTGGAAATCATAGAAAGTGAGTCATCTGTTCTGGTATGAATGGTTTTTTCTGACCATTTTACATCCCCCATGTCATGCTGCTCTTGAATTATGTAGCTTGTAAGTTATCTTTGGCATGTTGATGGCTGTGATCATGTGATCATTTCATGTCTATTCTATATTATTTGGAAATCATAGAGTGTGAGTGTCCATTTTGGCATATTGATAACTACTGTATGACCATGCTGATCATTCCTTGCCCAGTTCTCAATCATAGCGGGTAAGTTCTCCATTGCAACTTGGTTGGGGTGATTATTATTAATTATTTTATGTCCACTTCTTATTCCACCTTGGCAATGATAGATTGTGAGCTGCCCATTCTAACATCTTGGTGGCTGATCATGTTGATGATTTCATATTCACATTTCTTTATATGATGATGATAGGCTATAAGTTATTCATTCTGGGGTGTTATGACTATAAGCATGCCAATCATTCTCTTCATCTTGCATTTGCATTTGTAGCCAGTGAGTTGTTGATTCTGGAATGTTGCTGTTGACATTATTGATCATCTCATGACCCTATAACTGGCAATGGTAGTCTGTGAGTTGTTTAGCATATTGCTGCCTAGAACTATACTGATCAATTCATTTTACTTGCTCTTGACATTTGTAGCCAGTAAGTTGTTCCTTCTGATTGGTGATCATTTTCATATTCACTAACAATTTGCTGTGACAACCACAGCAAGTGAGTTACCTATTCTAAACTACCAGTAACTCTGATCACACTTATTTTTTCATGGCCATTCTATAACATGCTTTGGTAATCATAGGAAGTGAGTGGTCCATTATATTATGTTGATGGTGATCAAATCTTGCTCTGGTCATTATAGAGTGTGAGATGTTTCATTTCATACATGCTGCAAGTATGCTAATCATTTCATGTATATCCACTATTCCCCTTTCAAAATCACAGAAAGTAAGTTTTGCATTGAAATACATTGATGGCTATTTTTCTACTCATTATTTCATATCAACTCTTCATTCTACTTTGAACCCATTAGCTTGTAAGTTATGAATTTGATATGTTGATAATATAATGTCAACAAGTTGTTTTTTTCCCTTTCAACTTCTAACAATTATAGAAGGTATGCAACCCTTCAAGCTTCAAAGTTTATGTTGGTCAAAACACACACAATACACATTACATTGACAGCATGTAAGTGAATCAATTTTTATCAGTGTCTTTGTTTAAATTCTTGTTAAATTTATAGCTGGTATGTAGTATTTCTGTAACTTAACATTAAGTTAAGATGTCCATTAGGACATGAGTTTACAATTTTATAATAAACAACCCTAGTATATGTGATTCTGTAGAAGGTAAGACCACTGAAGTTCATTTTAGTCTTCCAACTGATAAATGCTTAGGAGGTTTGTTGGCTTATATTGTATCATGATTCATCATCTAATATGTTTATTAGTTGGTCAGCAAGCATAAGGTACTGTATATACATAATTTTCTCATTTGATTGAATATTTCACATCAATCTCTTAATCTTCAGACTGAATTTTTTCCAAGCCCTCCATTTCCTTTGAGGTTGAACAATCTGGTGTGTATATTTACATTTCAGTTTCAAGAAATGTAACTTATTATGTAAATAACAAAGGGTAATTTTTTGAGACATCCCTTTCAAGCACCAAAGTCAAACAATGTATGTTTTTACTTAATCTACATATTGGGCTGAGCTTATGGAATAACAAAGGCACAGCTGCAGTACCTCCAGATTGGTGTTGGTGTGTCTCAAAATATTTTATATATGCATGATACAGACATGAGCTATTGACTGTTTTAGAAGCACTTCTCATCTTGGAGCATTCCTTTTATCTTTGTCAGAACAATGTTCCCGAACCAATTCTCTCTGCTTCTGAGAGGTACAAGGCATCAAACATTTCTGCTAGGGTGCAAACAGCCCTGGAAGAAGTTTTTGTGGAGTATTGCAAAGCATCTGAGAAAGAAAAGGTGGATTTGATCTACAATCTTATCATTCACAATCTTATGGGTAAATTAACTACATCTCTCAATGTTCTGTTCAGGGACTCAAATCCTGTTATAGAAAAGCCAGCAGCCAAATAAACAGCCTTGTCTTGTGGCTGCAGCTTTAAGCTATATCAGCATTGATGGGGAGCTAGATATGGAAGAAGAGGTGTTTGAAGCAAGTTGTCCTTGCAAGTCTATGGTGTACATGTCTCTAGTGATCATGAATTCTGTCTTCTTAAGCTTAAATGGTGAGATTTGAATACAAGATGGTCTTTAGAGCTTTATGGTTTCATTTCTGCTAAGATGCAGCTCCAAGTAGAAGGCTCATAAGGGTCCATACATAATTGTTGGGACAACATCTTCTGACATCATACTTAGGGCTGTGTTTCTCAAGGATGTTTCTGATCCACAAACTGAGTCTAAAGACACACTCTGAAGACACATGTGGTAGAACAAGACCATGACAAGAACTTGGATGTTGGTGCCACTGTATGTACATATATTGCAAGCTTAAACACTATACTACCATATGGTAGAGAATGGAATGACATTATGATTATGTCATAGTAAGTATGTGCCTTGAACAAGAGATTGTAGAATGTAGATGTAGATCATTAACAGCAACACAATTCTAATTAGTGGTTAAACACACATGTCAAGCAGACTGATCCTAAGATCATGGTTGTCTATTTATTTTAGAGCCAAAACATCAGAACTAAGAGTGGATTTCACCAGACAGCCACTAGAGGTATGAAAATCCATCAGATATACAAA
The DNA here is from genome assembly GCA_038089695.1 of Xanthoconium separans. Lineage (NCBI taxonomy): Eukaryota > Fungi > Basidiomycota > Agaricomycetes > Boletales > Boletaceae > Xanthoconium > Xanthoconium separans. Next base: position 1,161 of record JBBPLG010000770.1, on the reverse strand, counting down.
ACATTTCCACAATCCTAGAGAACATCTTTCTTCACCCAGATCTTTATTTCCATTTGGTTGTTGGCCTCTCTGAAATGGTGGGTAACTCATCAATGAAATGTTTTCAAAGCAAATTTTCAAACATACTCATACAATTCTGCATGATGACAGTACAAATCAAATCCACCTTTTCTGTTTCAGATACTTTGTTGTATTGTGCAAAAACATCCTTTAGAGCTGTTTGCACTCTAGTGGGTATCTCTGATGCCTTGTACTTGTCAGCAGCAAAGGAGATGGGTTGGGGATCCTTTAGTCGACAGAGATAAAAAGAATGCTCCAATATGAGTAGTGCATCTGAATTATAGGAAGTCATGCTATTCAAAATGATATAATTCTAACATACCAACACCAGTCTGGAGATACTGTTGCCAAATGGGAAGGTTGAGCTTGAATATTGAATGAGCTACACTTCTATGGATTAAATCAAACTTTGCATACTTGACTGGTTGACTTCAAAGCTTGAACACTTTTGAATGAAAGTGGTGTCTGTTGAACAATTTGTTGGTATTCAACATTGGTTAACAAGAAAGGAAAGCTTACTGTTTGCTTCTTGTCCAACTGACAATTAAGAATAAAGTGATAAAGATAGTTGCAGTAAAATTGGCATGATGAACAAACCTTTTAAATTGTAAAAAATCAGCACAAATCACCATAACATCCATAATACTTTACCTCCTGAAAATAGATATGAATTGTGACAAAAATGCTTAACATGATACACATACATCCTATGAAATTTGAATTGGAATCAATAAAACATGTCTATAAAAATGCATACCAGCTACAAGATTGCACAAGTTAAGTGAGAGCAAAAATAAAAACAATTCTCACTTACCTGCCATAAATTAAATGTAAACATGTTAGCATTTTCATATCATGCTAAATAGTGAATAAAACTTGCTTTCTATATGGAGATATCAGAATTATTAGGAAAATCTATGTCAAAATGCACAACCTACTTTCTAAAGTATAGAATGGTCAATAGAATTACATCTACCAACATGCCAGAAACAAACTCACTGCCTAACATTTTCAAAGCAGGATGGAATGGATAAGTGAGGATTGGCAACATCAAAGTTGTCAACAAGCCAGCATGGATAACTTACTTTCTATAATTACCAG
>JBBPLG010000769.1:0-13778 GCA_038089695.1 Xanthoconium separans | reverse complement strand
GAAGTATCAGCTTTCCTTCTCCCCGAAATTCTCCATACGCTTCACAAGCTGTTCTTCGACCACGTCTTGGCATGGTGCAAAGAAGTGGTTGGAAATGAAGAACTTGATACTTGCTACAAGGTCCACCACCAGCGTATTGGAGTGCGTCACTTTGCGTCAGGGGTTTCGCACGTGAAACAAATGACTGGACGGGAACATCGTGATATCCAGCGTACCATCGTTGCCATGATTGCTGGCGCTGCGCCTTCCGAGGTGGTTCAATGTATCCGGGCTCTGATCGACTTCATCTACCAAGCACAACGTCCTGTTCACACCGAATCGTCGATCCGGAGCATGGAAGCTTCGCTTGTTGAATTTCATGCGATGAAGGACGCTATCATCGCCGCTGGTGCACGTCGAGGGAAGAAAACAGTCAAGGAAGACTTCAATATTCCCAAGCTCGAACTTCTTTTAAGCTTTGCGAACGCTATCAGGAATAGCGGTGGATTACCACAGTTTACCGCTGACGTCTCCGAACGCCTCCTTATAACTCATTGCAAAACCCCATTCATGCGCACTAGTCGACAAAGAGATTTCGCTCAACAAATCGTGCGCCTTCTCGATCGTGAGGAGCGCATGCGCACCCTCGACCTGTATCTATTACTTCAGCGGCACAACGAACCCATGGTGAACGCCACCAGCGACGAAGCATCCCTTCTGGGCATAGATCCAACCGCGGCATGGGTATCTCGCATTGCTCCCGGGGAGCAACACCGTTTTAGCGCCCCTCGCCCAATTCGTAATCATTTTACCAACGGCTTTATCTCCGACGACGCAGAAGTGGCTTTGTCAGTCACAGTGGCCCCCAGCCGCTCGCAGCTCAGCTTGGTTGAGACCAGCCACACCTATGCACTTCCTGACTTTATCCCCAAGTTACAGGAATATATCGCACGGTGTACCGGTGGTAACGACGTTTCACGAGTCTTGCAAACGTTCAGCAGGGTCAAAGTATGGTATAAGTTTCGTATTCAGCGGATCTCAACTTTGCAACCAGCAACCATCCTACCTAGCCAAGCCGTACAGGCTCAGCCACCTTCAGCCGACTTCCCACTGGGACGTTGCGATGCGGTGCTTTTGAACATGGATGGTCAAAGCGAACACAATCCCGGGTGTATGTTCCTTGTTGGGCATTGTACAAAATTGATATTGATTGTGATGCAGGTTGTGTAGCCCAAGTGCGGGCAATATTTCAGCTAGCCCCCCCTGCACGTTCCAGAGACAAGCTTCCTCATTTCTTAGCTACTCCCCTCGTTTATATCCAACCATTCAACATCACCGCCACTCCAAACGAACAACCTGACACGCGGTTGTGGATGCTTAAGAGAGTTCGTTCTGACCCTGGTCATCCAGGATCTGCGCGTGTAGGATTTATCATTCCTTTGACGGAGGTCACTCAAGCAGTGGACCTGGTGCCCGTTTTTGGTGCTTGTGTTGATTGCAACATATCAGCCGCAATATCTCAGGAGGTATACGACGAGTTTTATCTTAATTACTATGCGGACAAAGAGTGTTTCAATATTCTTTATGACCCCGTTGGTATAGACAACGAGGACTTGGATGACGAAGTGTTCAACTAGTAGTAAATTGATGTTTTTTTGTCGCTATCAGGATTCCATGATTAGATCGATCGTTGAACCTGTTCGGTCTGATCTGAGCGATAACAGTTAGATAACTATGCGACGCTAGCATGACCAGCAAAATGATCAGCCAATCGAGTATCTTCGCTACTGTGAACGTAACTTTTCGTCACCTCGCTTGTTAAGCGTTCATTTCGATGTTTTGCAGATGTACCTTTCATGACGGTCCTATGGCGGCGCCGAACTTACCAAAATTTTACGCAAACCAGGTTCAAGGTACTGAATTTGGGGTGATCCAAACAAGTACATATAACGCGTCTCGACGCGAAATAAATGACGGGGTTCACAGAGTTTCAGGTTCCATTCATTTTTCTCCCTTTTTTTTACTACTCCGTTTGTCACAGCTTTTGATCCCGCTGTAGTCGTCATGGTTGCTCGCGTTCAACGTCCCGCCCCAACATTCAAGGCGTCCGCCGTCGTCGATGGCATGTTCAAGGATGTCTCCCTCGAAGACTACCTCGGAAAATGGTGGGTATCGTTTTTCGTTGGCGTTGCGCATGGCGTTTCAGCTGCCTCGTTGACTGAATTTTTTTTTTCTTTGGGGGGATACAGGGTCGTTCTCTTTTTCTACCCGATGTAAGTCAGCTTGCACGAGAGTTGTCGTTGCCCCATCATTCTAAAACACGATCAACAGGGACTTTACCTTTGTCTGCCCCACCGAGATTCTGGCATTCAACGATGCCCTTGCTCGCTTCACCGAATTAGACGCCGTCGTCCTCGGTTCGTACTATCTCCCCCCCTACCCCTTGCCCATCCGAATAGCGACGCAACCGCTCACTGATTTAAACAGGCGTCTCGACCGACTCCCAGTACTCCCACTTTGCATGGGCCCAGCAGCCAAGACGTCAAGGCGGTCTCGGACCCGAGCTCAAACTCACCCTCGTCGCCGACCGCAACATGCAGATCGCGCGCGACTATGACATTCTCCTCGAGGACGCCGGTATCGCGCTCCGCGGTCTCTTCCTCATCGATCCCAAGGGCATCATCAGGTATGTCGACCCTCCCCCTCCCTACCCCTCCGCGCGTGCGTGCGTGATAAGAGACCAAGGCGTGGCTGATTGCATTTTTTTTTTTTTGTTGGCGGTTAGGCAAATCACGGTCAATGACTTGCCAGTCGGCAGATCGGTCGACGAAACCCTTCGTCTCTTGCAGGCGTTCCAGTACACGGTTCGTCCTTTTTTCGTCGTGTGTCGTGTGGGTCTGACAAGACGGTTCCCCCGATCAGGACAAGCATGGCGAAGTTTGCCCAGCTGACTGGACTGAAGGCGGCCAGACGATCAAGGCTGACCCCAAGGGATCGCTTGACTACTTTGCGTCGGCGAGCGAGGACGTCGAGATGCAGAACATGAACGGCAAGAAGCGCGCACGTAAAGTCTGACCAGGTAGAGGGAGATACCCTGGAACTAGATGACGAACCATGTAGATGTAATCTTGGCTGCCGTTTGCTAGAGGCGTGTATTTCTGTGCTATATTTCTCCGTCAGTGTACATATGTGCTTGGTCATTGGTGAATAATCTTGTTGTGCAGTATCTTCCCGGGGTGTGCAGGGGCCAGTGTCGACCACGCTAACAAATGGATGAGATCAACAACATCGTACTGCCCAACGCAAATACATACATACTGTACATGGCCAAAAAAACAAACAAGATAGCGCGACACTAGACACACAGATTGTCCATTTACCCAAAAGGAAACCACAATCACCGCCGTAAAAGCCAGTGATCGTGCGCCACCCTAACGCCCCCTCGCACTCCCCCAACTCTCGTCGCTACCGACCTCGCTCTCCCCTTCCTGCCCAACCTCGGACACAAACACCTCGCTCCCCTCGCTCTCACCCTCAATCTCCCATCGACCCGCCCGCGCGAGATGCTCAACGTCGAGGAACGGATTGACCTGTCCAGGCGTCACGGGCGACGACACGCTCCAATCGCTGTCATAGCTGGCAACCGACATGAATTCGTCACCTTCAGACTCGGACACAGCGTGGCTCATGGGCATTGGGGAGAGGAACGAGGTGTAGGAGAGCGCTGGTGACGGGGCGGACTGCGCCGAGGATTGCGATCGAGATGTCAGGCGTGGACTCGACGCGTCTGGAGGGAGCTGGAGAGTGGGCACGGATGGATGGATCTGAGGGCGAGAGGGAGCGGAGACGTCAGGAACGGCGGCTAGCGCGTCTTGGTGTACTATAACCTCGGAACCACCGCTGCGGGGCGACGAAGGTACCGAGAGGATATCGACAGAGGACGCAGGTGGAGAAAGAAACACCGGAGGTGTGGGCGGAGCTGGGTACCGTTCCGAAAGAGATGAAATGACTGATCCATTTGTGACTAGACCCGCGTTCTCGAATGCGAAAGAAGCATGCAAGGATTCCTCTTCGTCGTCACCGTTACCGGAGCTATTGACGACTTCATTTGCAAGTCGGCTAGGTTGCCTGAGCACCGCAGAACTCCCGAGCGTCCGAGTGGAAGCAGCCCTAGAAGAGAGCGTCCCCTTTGAACCGATGGAAGTTATAGAACTAGACGAAGACTCCATCACTCTCGAAAGTGGGGAAAACGGCCTCTCTCCATAGATCTCTGCGCTTGAACGGGGCGTGTCGGGAAGCAAGGGTCCGAACGGGGAATCATCGGCCGTTGCATGGTAAGTTGGAGTGAATGGCAGTGGGTGAGGGAGAGGTGAACGGCGGTCCGCAATGGGAATTGCAAGCGGGGACGAAGTAGTAGTGTCATGGCTTGCGCCATCGACAGGTGGACGGGGCGTCAGAATAGCATAACCGCCGAATGCCACTGGTCTTTCAAAGATAGGCGATGGCGGTGAATATGGAGCAACGAATGATGCACGGACATCCTGTGCTGTCGATTGCGACTCGGAGCGAGGGCGGCGAGTCGGCGTCTGAGGAAGAGACGTGGTGCTATGTGTCACTGGAGAAGAAAGATTCGAGATAACGTGTGTCGATGCAAGCGGGGTGTGGGTTAGGGAAGTGAACGACTGCAAAAATTGGAATGAGCATGGCGATAAGGCAAGAGGACGACTTCACCCACCTCATCTAGTGTGGTGCTCATGCTATCATAACCATCAAATTCATCCCTAATTCGGCTCGTTCTTCGCTTTCTCAAGCCGTCCTTGTCTACTTCTTGGCTTCTAAGTACTTCGTTGCGCCATTCGTCTACCTCTCTCGAAGCGATCGCTTCCAGCTCGAATGCATCTAGATTGTTCGGCGCATGCGCTCTCTCACCATCGGGCCGATCTCCTTGAGGATCATTGTCCTGATGTGATGAAACGGAAGAAGGAGGAGAATTGCGACGACGCGATGTTCTGACTGGGATAGCGCTAGCACGCCTGTTGCGATGTGCGCGCCTACGCTCCAAAAAGTCTTCAGCCCAAGCTTCAACTTTCGGAGCTATATGTGGTTCGTAAACAAACTAGAGGGTGAAAAAGAGGGAATTGGATGAGAGGGGTGTGAGTGCACGTGTTTTCATGGGTTGAGAAATAACGGAGTATATAAACGCACCTCTTTGAACGCAAAAACCGCCGCTACACCAAAGACGGCCGCGACGACGTATACGACTGCCGGTGGGGACATGACGCCTTGTTCAAACTGGAGGAGATTCTAGCGAACAGGTTTCGTGCGCAGCACCTAGACAATCGGTTATTAGGGCTGTAACATTGACGAAGTGTCCTTCCTACCAGTGAAAAACGGCAAGAGAGTGATCTTGTTACACAGATATTGTTGCGCTGAAAATGATCAGTGGATTGGTCTGTTGAGGGAGGGAAGAGGAAGGCCAACCACGGACGACACTTCCGTAATCGACCATCGCCCCTTTTTTACGCAAGGTGCGCGGGAATATCCGGGTTGAAGTACGCCACAATCAGCATTGCACCATTCCGCTGTCTTCCGTGGCTTGCAGCACAAGTCTACATACCAACAAGGAGACCTAGTCAGAACTACCACGATCATATTGTCCAAGTTGATTTGCCCTAATCGCCGTGAACCAAGCCCTGTCTTCACCTCGGTGCAAACAGCAACACGTTTGTTCGAAGGCGATGCAGTCAAGTAATGTGATCATGAATTATCTGAATTAGAACATCTTCAGAATCATCATCCAAGCGAATATCTAATGCATTACAGTCATGAAAGTGACCACCCCACATCCCGACCATCCCGAAGCAGTACCGATCGTGATGGCCATCATTGCAGCTTGGGCCCGCTCTGCCTGAGTGAAAAGCCGTCTAGGTACAATTCCAATTGCTCGTATCCACTTCGTCGTCGGTGGAATGCGTTCGAGAAGTGTCGAGGACGCGAGGGAAGAGATGTGGGTTAGAAAGTGATTTATCGCTGGAGCTTGTTGATGTACCCGGCTCAATACTCATCCTGAGAGGATTGCTGTGTTCCCATATCTCCTCATCGAAGCGAATATATCGGACTGGACGCAGCCTGAGATGTATTGGCACTGTTTCCAAGAACCGAAAGAGTATGGCAGAGTCCTTGTGGAAACCGCCTTCATAACGGCATTCCAGCCTCAGTTCGGCCTTCAATGGGATGTTGACGCAAGTTAGGAAAATGCCCGAAAAGCGAGAGAGGGTAAAACTGACCTCTGGAGGCCGCAGGACTGGAGAGGAAATCGGCGACGCCAAGGTTCGAAGCGGAACGTGAACATCATCGTAGAGACCGAGCGTGGTCAAACCGCTCAGCTTGAATGAGTTCCATGGTGCTGAGCAGTTTGGAAGCTCGAGCGTACGGAAGGGCTGACGTTTTCCTTCAAAGAGTACTGGGAATGGTATGACGGTATGGCCGATCACGATTTTTCATGTTTGTAAGCGAGGAGCGCAGGAGGAAAGCAAGGGATGCTGCTGCTTTCCGATGTCCTCGACGTTCAAAAATAATGTAAAGTTCTTGGATGCGCTCTAGTCTCTAGATGGTTTGATACTTGCCTCGCGGAGTGTAAGGTTGGCCCATGATCCATTTCGCAGCCTGCTCGCCCATAACTTCAATGGTACCTACGTAGATCTGGCCAACGATTCCTCAGTTCGGCGCGTGGATGTGAGAGACGGGTAGGACCGGAGAACTGGGGACGGCGACGGCAAACATACAACGTATCGACCCAGTGGGGTAGGCTAGTCTTGTGGTATCTCCTTCCCCTCGCAGAATGATCGAGAGCACGATGCATGGATATGATTTGTGGGGGAGTGTTAAGTACAACTGTTCAAGAGCTCGTTGTTTGCGATGCCAAACATGTGCCACGAGGCCGCAGCTTCGTCAACACGATTTCAACGCCATCGCACAGTGTACATGTGCTATATCTGATCGGACTCGTACGCTAAACGCTATCATTGAATCGAACGAACTTTGTGTCAAACAAGTGACCTGATCATCCCCAGCTTGAGCAATCTGGTGAAGCCTTTGCTACCTATACATATACCAAGTTTCATGATACAGGTTCCTCGAATCAAATTGAAGTAGAACCATCCCCGTTGACCTATGGTATCAGTCTTCCCATCAGACATTGGTAGTCACTCGGGCATTTTTTTCTCGGTCAGTAGCGAAGGTGGCCAAGTTTCAAGAAATCGTGCGAAGCGCGACTATTAATAGCAGCTGTGGAAGTGCCAAGCTGCGACAATATAGCAAGGTTGGTTATACTTATGTCGGCTGGTGTTCAGGTTACGGTTTTCTGCTCATCAATGTTAGCGCATCGTGCTGTCAGGTAAGCAACCTCATGTCCGCCTTCCAGTCGAACTTTGTGCTGCAAGGTTGTGTTAACAGCGGTGCCTGTTGTTTTGGAGTGAAACCTTTCATTCCTATGTGCCTCTCACATCGAGCACCGGAACCAATGATTTTTCTGTTCGTGGGGTTTCTGTGTTTCAAATCAGCAACTGGCTGGGAGAGCAGTGGTGCATTTCCCCCCTTCCTTTTCATCACTTTACTTCTCTTGATCTGACCCATCTGTGATGTTGCAGGTCGTGGCAATCAACATCATCACCTGGCTTTGTCTCTTATCATTCCTATGGCTCGTTGCAGCCCAGAGCGTTGCCTCTCAGGCGTATATGCCAGTGGCAGGAGCTTGCCCCAATGGATTCATGCTTGTTCGGATGGCCGGCTCAAATGGAAATCAATCCCTTTCCGCATCCGAGGCTGCGTATGTACAAGCCCGTCGGTCCCAAGTCATCCCACAGGCGTGGAAAACCTATCTCGCCAACGTCGAGGCTACCAAGGTTACTCTACCTTCGTACGTATCTGGCATCCTGAACGGGTCTAGCTTGGAGACTCCCAACTTTGGGATTGCAACAAGCGGAGGAGGATACCGGGCGGCAATCTTTGGTGCAGGGGTGCTCAATGCGCTGGACGGGAGGAACGCTTCCTCAAACAGCGCCGGGCTGGGGGGATTGCTTCAAACGGCAACCTATATCGCAGGATTGTCGGGCGGATCATGGTTTTTGACGTCCCTCGCCCAAGCCAACTTCCCAACAATGCAAGAGCTCATTTTCGGACTCTCTGCCCCTTCCGTCGCCAACAATTCGTGGGGCGGATGGAACGCTAATTACAGCATCAACACGCCCAGCTCTGACCCAGTCACTGACAACGAGTATATCACCGACCTGATCGATGAAATTAAGGGAAAGTACGGGGCTGGTTACCCAGTGACGTTTGCCGACTTTTGGACGCGTGCTTTGGCAAGGCATTTTGTCAATGGGACTTTCTCATCGAATTTCTACGACGAATCCTACGCCCACGGTTCCGGGATTCTCTGGTCCTCGGTCGCACAAACGTGAGCATCTGAGCGTCTGGGGGCAGGGGAAATGGGTTTACTGATGTATGGATGTTAGTGAATCTTTCATATCATACGCGATTCCTTTTCCAATCATCGTGTCTGACCTCTCTGCTCCGGGGGCAAACGCATCGAATATAATCTCTGGGGATGTCATACCGACATCAAATCCTATAATGGAGTTCAACGTCTGTCGGTATAGCTGGCGTTCGTTCACGGGTCTTGACGCTAACATGGGTAATAGTCGAGATGGGTTCTTTTGATCCCATGCTGTCGGCGTTCGTGCCAACCAAGTACTTGGGTACTACGAACAACAGTATCTGCATCACGAACTATGACCAGTCATCGCTAGTCGCTGGGTCATCGTCTGAGCTGTTCAATGAGTACAACCTCACTGTAGGTTCATCCTCGAGTGTCGACGTGCACGGACTCAAGAGTTTTAGGGTACCTTGAATTCTACTCTGGGCCCAGTGCTTTCTCTACTGGAGTCGGTCCTGCCCGAGTCAGGCATCGAGCTTGATGCTGCAATTTGGCCAAATCCGTTCTATGGCATTGCACCTGAAACGTTCTTGTCGTCTAGCCAAAAGTACCTCACGCTTGTGGATGGTGGTGAGGATGGTGAAGTGATCCCGTTACAACCCTTGCTCGTGAAAGCTCGTGGATTGGATGCTATCTTGGCAATTGATGCCGTGAGTAAAATGTTTGATCTGCTTCTTCTAGTCTCTTGATACCCAGTAGACCTCTGATGTCAATGATTTCGCCGATGGGAGTTCGCTAATCGTGAGTTGCCATTCCATACATCCACCTCCAACCGTTGACTAGCAACTAGGCTACGCAAAATCGGACCATGGTGCTCTCGTCAGCGTACTCGTTCCCTCCCGTACCGACATCTCTGGCGGAATTCACTGCACAAAACCTGAGTACGAGGCCGACCTTTTTCGGGTGCAACACAACGAGCACAAATGAGACCACGCCGCTCTTGATTTATCTCGCAAATGGTGGTCCTCCCCACAACGGCGAACCACCTCTCACCAACACTTCTACGCTCCAAATAGCCTACAACTCTTCGCAACTTCAGGCCATGCTCGATCAGACTTTTGTCATCGCCACCCAGGGTTACCCTGCCAGCTCGAGCATGACAACCGATCCTGAATGGCCGGCCTGCTTGGCATGCGCCGTCGTCGACCGTGCACGCCAGAGAGCGGGCGAGACGAGAAACGGTGTATGCGCGAGTTGTTTCGCGCGATACTGTTGGTCTGGGAGTACGCTCGCCACGAATGTCACTCAGAGTGCCAATGATGGCGTCCAAGTGTATAGTCCACGCGTAGGATCGCTCTTGACGCTGGCAGTGGCGATCGGCATTTGGGCGACCCTGTGATACGGCGCGCCACCGTTTGGTCAACGGTGACGGCCAAGGACGACGTTTGAACGAGATTTCATGATTCGGACATTGACATTGGATATCGTAAGCTGCGCGATGTGTATAAGTTCGTATACGAGTAACCTGTCTACTTCGAAGAAAAGGACAATGGGGAGGGTGATTGTGAATGGTAAGCTTACTATTACCTAGTTGAATTCGAAACATGTTGATCACCATTTTAGAACACCAAGGTGTTAGCATTTGTTCCGCGACTCGGGCGGAGGCTATATCGTGGAATCTGGGCGTGTGAAACACCACCGTCGGTCTGGGTGGGAACGGCGAAGTCCCAGGCTGCCGATAGTCTCGATCCTAACGTCCTATTAGTAGGGCACTCGCTTACCCAGAGCTGGGATTGGGTCTGGAGCGGAGATTATCCTGACGTAGGAAGAGTCCATTCCTTTTTTTTCCGGACCGTTTAGCAGAGGGACGTGTGACGCTGAAATGATCTGACATGCTTGTCCGGAGAACGCGGCGTTAGGTTGCTAGGTTGCAAGGTGAGACACTGAATTGCCATCCGATGGCTGTTGCATAGTTGAGCTGAGTTATTTAGATGATGATGATGATTACAAAAATTGTAGGCGACACCAAGATCAATTCATTCCCCGTGAACCGACCAGGATAATGAAGACGTTTCCGCTCATCGGAGTGATTCTTGCGAGTGGTACGATCCACAGGTCCTGATTGGAGGCATACCCCTAGCTACTAATTGCGGTGCCAACTTGACAGAGCTTCACACGTGGTGGTTTTAGTTAGCGACGCCAACCACTTTCCTAGATTGACGTGCCAAACAGGAAGGTGAACTGTGGTTAGCTACAACCAACTGAAGTCGAACATCCTGGTTACTGATTGCTCCTGCAGGCCTCGCCAGTCACAGAAAGACCAATCCACAGATAAGAGTGGGTCCGAATTGTAGTATACTTCCAGGAAGCCGTCCGCAGTTCACGGCAGTGCAGTGCCAATCATGATTCCGGTATGCCATACCAGGTTTGACAGCTCTTCGGCCGTTTGTTTCAAAATTCAAATCTCGCTTGATGTGGAGCGCGAAACGTTTGTTTGACGAATGTGCGTGGACCTGCTTTCACTGCCTATTCACCATGCTCTGGTATGTGAAGTTGAGCTGTTTCATCAGTTGCGATCTGTCGTTGAAAAGGGACTTAAGGGAGAGGAGCGAGACACATCGCTCCTTCCCCTGTGCTTCCCCGCTCTCGCTGGTGGCCAGCGATATTACCGATCATGACGATTGTCACCACATGGATCTGTCTCTTGTTATTGCCCGCATGGCGAATCGCAGCGCAAAGTGTTGCCTCACAGGCGTACACACCAGTGGCCGGATCTTGCCCCGATGGCTTCACGCTTGTCCGCTCGGCGGGTTCAGTTGGGAATCAATCCCTCTCCTCTTCCGAAGCTTCGTATGTCCAGACTCGCAGATTGCAGGTCATTCCGCAAGCCTGGAAGACCTTCCTTGCTAACGTCCAAGCGACGAAAGTCACTTTACCATCATACGTCTCCGACATCCTTAGCGGATCCAGCTCAGAGTCCCCTAACTTTGGTATCGCCTCCAGCGGAGGAGGATACAGGGCAGCGATTTTCAATGCAGGTGTACTGAACGCGTTGGACGATAGGAACACTTCGTCGAACAGCGCCGGGCTTGGTGGATTGCTTCAAGCGGCTACCTATCACACAGGATTGTCTGGAGGAGCGTGGTTCGCGATGACCCTTGCACAAGCCAATTTCCCGACGATGCAGCAACTCATTTTTGGATACTCTGATTCTACCATCTCCAACGACGTGTGGGGCGGATGGAACGCTAATTACAGCGTCTACGCTCCGAGCTCCGATCCAATCACTGCTGCTCAGTATCTCACCGATCTGCTCGATGAACTGAAAGGAAAGTACGATGCTGGTTTCCCCACGACATTCGGAGACTATTGGTCGCGTGCAATCGCAAGGCATCTTGTCAATGGGACATCTTCATCCAATTTCTTCGACGAATCCTTTGCTCATGGCGCCGGAGTTCTGTGGTCCTCAGTCGCTGAGACGTAAGTTTCTGATATGGCTACATCTGCGATTTACTGAGTTGTGGATATCAGTCCGTCTTTCACGGCACATGCTATGCCTTTCCCGATCGTCGTGGCGGACCTCTATTCTCCAGGAGAAAACAGATCAAATATACTCAATAACGAGGATTACATACCAATCTCGAATACTATCCTCGAGTTCAACGTCTGTCAGTACTTGATCATTGTGTGCTTATGGGTCTTGACACTGACATGAGAAATAGTTGAGATGGGTTCCTTTGACCCCATGCTATCCGCCTTCACGCCAACCAAATACCTGGGCACGACGAACAACAGTGTTTGCATTACAAACTATGACCAGGTGTCATTGGTTGCTGCGAGCTCGTCTGAATTGTTTAACGAGTATAATTTGACTGTAGGTTCGCCCTTCGATGGTGCTACATGCTCACTCATGAACTTTAGAATACCTTGAATTCTGCATTTGGTCCAGTGATTTCTGCGTTCAACTCGCTCCTGCCCGAGTCAGGTATCGAGCTTGATGCTGCGGTTTGGCCGAATCCGTTTCAGGGCGTCGCACCGAACACCTTTTTGTCGTCCAACCAGACAGTTCTTACGGTCTTCGATGGTGGTGAGGATGGTGAGATAGTTCCGCTACAACCCTTGCTCGTGAAAGCTCGCGGAGTGGATACGATCTTGGCAATTGATGCTGTGCGCACAACGCCATTCTTAGTGTCTCCGTGGCATACTGACGGCTTACAGAACTTTGATGTTAACGATTATGCTGCTGGGAGTTCGCTGATTGTGAGTCGCATTCCATGCGGGTTGTCGCCTCTGACAAGCCACTAGGCTGCGCAAAATAGGACCAATCTATTTCCGGCAGCGTACTCGTTCCCTCCGGTGCCAACATCTGTCGATCAATATATTGGACAAAACCTGAGTACGAGACCGACGTTCTTTGGTTGCAACGTAACGAAGTCAAACGAAACCACGCCTCTGATCATATATCTCGCAAACGGCGGTCCTCCACGCAATGGCGAGACGCCTGTCACCAACACCTCTACCACCCAAGCGGCCTACGGTCTTTCTGAAATGCAAGCCATGCTCGACCAGACCTTCGTCATCGCCACCCAGGGCTACCCTGCAAACTCGAGCCACTTGACTGATCCCGAGTGGCCAGCTTGTCTGGCATGCGCCGTCGTTGACCGTGCGCGTTGGAGGGCAGGGTTGGACAGGACTGGTTTGTGCGCGAGCTGTATGAATCGCTACTGTTGGTCCGGGAGTACGGTGGCCGCTGCCCACAAAAACGGCGGTAAAGCAGCCATCGGTACTCCAGCTGTAAAATGGATTTTGACGTTGGCCACGGCGATCGGTGTTTGGGCCACCATGTGATATAGTGCAGTCATTCGGTGAAGGGCCAGAAGACGCGTCGCTTGTTAATGACAGGTGGCGTTTGAATCCATACAGGGTGATTTGGACCATGGAACAGACATGTATGCAGATTGCGCTACGCGCATACGATATCATCAATTGAACTTATTTATATACCTGAGAATGTGGTTAGTACTTGGATACCATCACGATGGGTGACTTCAGCCGGAGACCCGGCCCTGCCTAAGTCGCAATCGATTTGTAAGTGCATGCATCAATTCGGCCAACTTGAAGTAGTACGTGTTGGGACCCGATGCTAGAAAGAGGGTACATACTATGCTAGGTAAGTACATGTGAATAATAATAGGTGGGACAGTGGCTTACCTCCAGTCAAGTGGTACTCGACTGGAGCCTGGAGGAAAGGTGAACGTGGTAAGCGTCAAGTATACCCGATGTCCGTAAAAGGAAAGGTAGTAAAATAATAGTAAATAAATGTGTATTGTAACGGAGGGCTGGATCTCCAACAGTACGACGT
>JBBPLG010000768.1:0-13795 GCA_038089695.1 Xanthoconium separans | reverse complement strand
GCTCCGGCTATGTGCAACTCCGAGCACAGCTCCGGCTTTGCTACTCCCAGCTCCCGAGATACTTACAAAGACTTGTTAGTGTAGCAATTCAGTCCTCAGAGTATTTAGTCTCTGTACTCCTATACTCTGAACCCTTAGTTCTAATATCGACTAAAATGATTCCCTAACTCCTTCTCAGAGTCCCCCGAGTCTTCCCCTCTACTCTCTCTCTCTGAAATACGAAGTCCATGGCTTGACAAGGGCACGACACATAAGTCCTGCACTGATGACTTCCCCCCTCCACTCCACTTCACCCTTAGACTTACTTGCTGTACCCCAAACTCCATAACTCCAGAACGTCGGAGTTCGAACTCCAATCTTTGGACCCCCGGACCTATGCAACTCCGAAGCCTCTTCTCTTCGGACTTTGATTGGACTTGAGTCAGAGGTAAAGGTATTGACCGGTTTTGACAGAAGAGCAGAAAGGAGTGATCAGTAAGTGATCAATCCAATACGATAAGATGAGAAGATAAGATAGGAGAGAAAAAGAGAAACGACTAAGTCCATTGGGCTGTGACTGTAACACTCATCAGCCACACCTCAGCAGAATGATGGAGGACATGGCACTCATGCTCGGGGTGGAGGTTCTTGCATCACTTCCACCTGAAGAGAGATGCTCAGTAGAGCTCTTTTTCTAGGCTGGATGCTCAATGCATAAAGAATTGAACTCGGTGAAGGGTGGTAACACAGCGATGATGGCATGGTGGGGGAAGAACGGTGTTACCCCTCCTACTTTACTAGCCAATAAGGACAACGATGCTTCACACAAGCTAGCCGAGATCGTTGATGGCTCTGACGCTGTTGTCAAGTGTGCCTTGGAAATATCTTCATGTGGTGGTGTCAAAGCAGCCAGCCTTGCAGGTGCAATCTTCAATCACAAGGACAATAAGAAAGGACAACAAGATATGCACCTCCTCTTCTTTCAGGATATCAAGGGCTCACTTTCCCAATTCCCAGATACAAGCAATACACGCTATCATTCTCATTGCGATGCTGCCACGGAGCTCCTCAAATACCTTCCTCAATATCTCCACTTTCTTGAGTTCATTCATTTCAACAAGGAAAGTTCTCAGCTAAATCATATGGAGGAAAACCTTCAGAAGGCACTGCTTGACCCACTGACACTCACTGAACTTGCCGTTCTCACCATATACAGTCAAACAGTTACGAAGCCATACATGCGCCATGTACGTGCCCCTGGCACAAAGAACCTCAATATTCTGACTCTTGGGCCCCTCCATGAAGAGCTCAAAGCTCACATCCAGTGACAATCCAAGTGCAATTGTGTGCTCCAACTCCTCTGTTGGCATTGCTGTAACATTTGGGGGAACACCTTGGGAGGATCCTATTGCTGTCGACATCGTGCTTGGGATGTATTCAAAAGGACAGCTTCCGCACTTCCTCACTGTCCTTGTGGCATTCTTCACTGGAGTGCTTGCCACCTGGCAGAAATTTACTTCAGAATTTGAGTCTGGTGGTCTTATTGCCACATCTACAGACTCAGAGCGTGAGCTTGCGTTTATGCCCACCACCAATGATGAGAATGAAGGGATGCTTGGCATGTGGCGTCATCACTCCCGAAACAAGCCCAGCCTTGCAGTCAGCTGATTCTCAGACCAGGCCGCATTCTTCTGGAATGACACACAGGTTTTCATGGACAAGATGTTTGAAGATGAGGACCATGCACATGTCCGAAAACTTGCACAGCAGGTTGATGCTAGCAAAATCGAACAAGCACGACGAGAAGAACTGGTCCAGCATGCAAAGGGTGTGGCAGAGCAGGCAAAGGAAAAGATGGAAAAATGACTGCAAAGACAGGCAGACAAAGATGAGCATTTTGCATCGATCCCAATCGTCACGGACAGGAGAGCCTTGCAAACAATGCATAACAAGGATCTTGAGGATCAACTCAAGCTACATCGAAGACTGGGCATTGATCTTGCAGTCCCTGTCAAATCACATCTCAAGACAAGATCTTCCCGGTATGAAGCACTTGTGGCAGCTGTTGAACGATATGAGGCATGTAGAAGAACCTCAGGAGTGCTGCCAGAAACACTGGTGGCAGCTGATAAGTGTGCTGTTGCGAGATGTGATGTTGACAACTCAGATGACGATGATGAGTAACTTATTTCTTGACATTTCAGCACATTATAGACACATGAAACCACTTAGAAATTAGTCTAATGCTATGTTTACACTATTTGACACCCCACCTTTGTCATAGCTTTAGCATCACCAGTCGTTTGGCAGGTTGTACCGTGTTTTTGGGCTACATAGGGGTATTTTGATTATATAAGCGTCACGCGTTGTTGGTGGGCTTCGCCCACCACCAAATGGAGACAATGCTGACTAATGAAAGCCCTCTGTTGAACGCGTTTGTGTACCAGCGCGCTACTAGCACGTCCCCCGCCGTCCTTTCGTCCCTACCACCACCATCGCGTAAAATGGCAGTACAACTCAACAAGGCACTCATAAACGCTCGTATAAAGAACATATTCGATGGCTGGATTTGACTTGCGTATGTTGTCAGCTTGGTGCCCAGCGTAGTAACCGTCATCGCGCTCCACTGTTTTTTTTTCCAGAATGCCAGCGTCAACGACGACATGGGCTCAGTAGCGAACGCGGATGTGCTCTTGCTGCTCTCCGGGGATCCCGCCGCAGAAGACGAGCCCATTTGAAAAGGCACGGCTTTCCAGGTGCGTCAGACGATGGTCTTGGGTACGGCGTGGCTGACTCGATCGGTGCTCACACAGACATGGTTGCTGGGCTACGGGTTTCCCATATTCTTGGTTTTCGACAAGCAGGAAGTGGTTATTCTGTGTTCGGCGAGCAAAGGTGCGCACTGGGACCTGGATCCGCCCGTTGGGTCGTTTTGACACACGTCTGCCATGTCCCCAGCCAAAGTGTTGCAGCAAATAAAAGACGGGAACCCACTGGTCCCGGTCGAGATCGTAGTCAAGCCAATGCCAAGGAACCCCCGTCGGACGCCGTTCCCAAATTCGTGGAGGCATATTCGACGTACACCCGTGTTGCCACCCTCGTCAAAGAAAATTACAATGGAAAATTGATCAACGAATGGAATCAAAGCATCGATAAGCCGGCGAGTAAACCTGAACAGATAGACATGGTCCCTGCCCTAGCGACCTTGATGTCGGTCAAGGACGAGGACGAACTAGTGAGACTGAGCCACAACTACAAGCCCGTTCGCGAATCCTGACGTTGTTCCGACAGAAAGTGATCCGTACAGCCGCAAACCTGACTTCGACGCTCCTCGTTCACCACATCGTACACAAGCTCGAGACGATCCTAGACAAAGAAGCCAAGATCACGCACGAACAGTTTGCTGGCCAAATCGAGTCGCGAATAAGAACAGGGGATGGAGAAAGTGGAAAAGATCCAGACATGAAGGTGTGGAACAAGGGTCATGGGCTGAGTGACGTGCGTGCTTGTTTTTTTTTCTGTTAACATCTGGTGCTCATGAAGCGACATCCAGGTCGACTGGGCTTCGACAGAGTTCTGTTACACTCCCATCATCCAGTCTCGGTTCACAAGTACCGGTTATGACCTTCGTTCGACCGCCGAATCTTCGACAGACCCCATCGCTCACAATGGCGTGTTCCTCATCGCTGTGGGAATGCGGTATAAAGGCTAGTGTGCAAGCCCCGGGCGGAGTATCATTGTCGACCCCTCAAAGGTTAGTGTGTCCCGTCACTCCCGCCGTAGCATTGCTTGACTCTACCATAGGAACAAGAAGGAATCTACAACATTTTGGTTTCCCTTACAGTCCGAGGTCGTGCGGGAAATGAAGGATGGAAAGATGCTACGCGACATGTATCAATTCGTCGTGGAGTACATTCGAGAAAAGAAGCCTGAACTGGAGAAACATTTTGTCAAGAACCTGGGCTCAGGCGTATGTCCCCCTCGTCTAGTTTCCCACGACTTCATCGGAAGCTGACTGCCTTGATAGACTGGTATCGAATTCAGGGACTCGGCGTATGTACTCTCGGCCAAGAATGGACGTCACCTGAAGGCGAACATGGTGTTCAATTTGGTGCTGGGATTCTCTGACCTCGTGGATGAATCTGGAAAGAAGTGAGTCCCCTTCATCTCTTCCGATGGTCCTGTTTTATGACATCTCGATGGCAGGTATGCATTGCACCTCGTCGACGGTCCGAGTCGGCCCCGAACAAGGCGACGTTCCTTATCGTGGGTGCCAAATCCCTAAAAGATACACTCTTCTTCCTGAACACGGCCGACGAGGAAGACGAAAAACCATCCCAGGCGACCAAAGCACCGCCAACGAAACCTATTCGTCAATGGCACCCCTTCAAAGAACAAGACGGTCGGCGGCAAAGTGCTACGTAATAAGACGCGCAGTGCGGCGCAAGAGGAGGTGTTGCAGACGACGGTTGCGAGAATCAAGGAGCATCAAGGAGAGTTGCATGCGGGGTTGCAAGCCGCCGGTCTTGCCAAGTATTCGGAAGAAGGAGGCGAGAGCGCGTTGCCACAGGAGGCGGAGACTTTGCGGGTGAGTAATTTAATGTACACGTTGAACGTCGACGCTGAGATAAGACAAAGATATCGTCGATCACAAGGCGCAAATGATCATCCTTCCTATGCACGGATTTGTGGTACCCTTTCATATCAACACGATCAAAAACGTCAGTAAAAACGACTATACATACCTTCGCATCAATTTCCAGACGCCCGGTCAACTTGCGGGAAAGAAGGATAAGATTGTATGTGCTCTATTTAGATGTGGGTTATGATACACTGACGTGTCCCTAGCCGTTCGAGGATCCTGATGCCACCTTTGTCCGCTCTGTCACGTACCGTTCGCTAGACGGTCACCGCTTTGACCAAATCTCAAAACAGATCACAGATCTGAAGAAAGAGGTCAACAAGCGAGAGCAACAAAAGAAGGAGATGGCGGACATCATCGAACAGGATGTCCTGGTAGAGCTGAATGGCAGGCGACCTCACAAGCTCCCCGAAGTGTTTGTGCGACCTGCCCTCGACGGAAAATGGCTACCAGGTGAGGTCGAGACCCACCAAAACGGTTTGCGATACCAATCGCCTATGGGCTCTCAAAAGATTGATAGGTCGACTGTACCTGGGATACACGTGGATGCACTACTCACGTTTGGGGCAGGCGTACTGTTGGGAATACCAAGCATTTGTTCTTCCAACCGTGTGACAAGGAGTTGCTCGTCACCGTTCATATCCACCTCAAGGCACTCATCATGATAGGAAAGAAAAAGGCCCACGTAAGTAGAGGTCGCTATTCTACCCATCATTCATCCTCAATCGCGCATGGTCTAGGAAATCCAATTCTTCCGAGAAGCTTCCGACGTTCAGTTTGATGAGACGGGCAATAGGAAACGAAAGCACCGTTACGGTGACGGTGACGAGATCGAGATGGAGCAACAAGAGCGGCGACGGAGGCAGTCACTCAACAAGGAGTTTACACTCTTTGCGGAGCGAATCGCGGAGGTTGTTTCGATTTCGGTACGTCGCTTCGATCTGCCATGCACCAGAGGCTGACTGGATTGTGAACAGACTGGAGAAACTGTCGAGGCCAACATTCCTCGTTTTCAAAGACTTTACGAAAACACGACTTCACATCAATTCGACACCGAGCCAACAGTTGGACGATATCAAGAATTGGCTCGAGTGTGTGGCTCTTCATGCTCGTTGTTTGTGTACTCATTGATCTCTCGTGTTTAGCTCTGTCAACATTCCGTTGAACGAAGGACCTGTTAGCTTGAACTGGGGACCGATCATGAAGACGATCAACGAGAGTCCGTATGATTTCTTCCAGCAAGGCGGGTGGAGTTTCCTTGGTGGCGGAGGTGCAGAGGTAAGAGGCCCGTTCTTCCTCGAATTGTTTCCGACGCTGAACGTGTCATTTGCATTAGAGCGACGTGGAGGAGGAATCCGACACGGAGTCCGAGTTCGAGGCGGACCCCGAGGATCTCGTCTCTGAAGAGAGCAGCGCCAACGAAAGCGAGTTTCATGGATCGGATGCGAGCGACGAAGGGGATGATTGAGACGAACTCGAGCGCAAGGCTGCCAAATGTGTGTATCTTGGCCGTACATGGGTTGCTGATCGAGTTTGGCTTGTTACGTTGCAGCGGATTCAAAGCGGGCAGAAGGTGGCAAGGCGCAGGGACAAAAAGGCCTGCTGCGGCCAAGGGTGGTGCCGAGGGCAAGGCCAACGGGAAACGGTGAGAGCCTGTCGTTGCCTATTTTGCTGTCCATTTTTTTTTTTCATGTAGTAACATATTGGGTTTCCATCATGTATCCGACCGCTCTCGAACATAATCCTTTTGATCCAAAACGTGAACGTGCGTCGTATGACGCGCTCGACGTATCAGACTGTCCACCGCCGCTCGTGTGCGCCCGACTCCTAGGACACTTGTTACGCCTACCGCCCAACGAGAAAGCCCGACGGCACATTCAGCACGCGATATCGGCGGCGGCATCGGACGACGCGTGGCTCGTTGAGGTGGCGGGGGTGTACTACGACGGCCTCGTGCGTACATGTGTATACACATCTCGGGCATTGATCGTTTCGTTTCACGCTGATCGTGATGCCATTGTTCTAGTCAAGCGTGGGCGCGATGGACAGACGCCCGTACCGTCCAGCGACGGGTCCGAGTGGGAGACGGTGCAGATGCAAATCGTCGTACGGGCATATAAGACAGCGCTCGTCGCACGACCCGGGGTCGGTTGGGACATCGCACCGCCAGGGATGCGGTACGTTGACTCATTTCACGTCGGTGGTGTGTGGGATCTCACTGGCACGGACGGCAGGCATTGTGTCGTACTGACCGCTGTTGTATGGTCATGGGGAGATCGACCACGGCGGTGTTGAGGTCGTCCGCGCGGTCCATATCGTTCCGGCGTTCGGTGCATTCGACGTCCATACGCGCGTCAAACAGGTGAGTGTTTTTGCCATCTCGAACATCCGCCGGGGCTCAAGGTCTCAACAACACGAACTAGCGTTCCCGCGCTGCCGGCGTGTGATCCTGAGCATGCTGGTCGACACCGACATCGTCTCGCAGTTGGCGGGCAACCAGTTTCACCGTCTGGAGAACATCGTGTTGATGTTTGGGTTCGATCACTGCCTGTTTGGCGACCTGGCTAGTATGTGGTTCAAGCCCGTGGAGGTGCGTTTGTCTCAGCGGCAGGGACTTGTCGCGTTTTTACAAAAAGAATGGACAGGGTCGTCCGCATACATACCGCGTCCATTTAGTGCGCGAGGTGCTTCGGTCGAAACACCCCATTCCCGAGACTGCCACGTTTGCCACAGAGGATAAGGACTTACCACTTCCGGATGATACTTATATCGGGCTGCATGCACTTTGTTGCGAGGTGGCCTGGATGACGGGCGCTGCAGAGTACGCCATGGAGATGGAGGATAAAGCTTAAAGTTTGAGGATCAAAGTGTATGAGCACCCCATTTTGATTTCGTGGATGTACTGCTTGGGAACACAACAAACGGATGATACCTCGTAGCTAGATAACTTATTCCATCTTTTGTGCGATCTCCGTTGGAGTCAGTCCATTGAGTCGTCTTTCTCGCCATAGAAAGACACCGGAAATAGCACCAGCAGGGCCAACAGTGATGCTAGCAACAGCGTACCATACGAGGATCCCCAGGAAGCTAAGCAGGCCGTCTGCCATCCACAACGTCGCGAGCATCACCGAGCCAAGACCGAAAATCAAATCCCACTTGATAAACTCGAGCACGCCGTCTGCAAGGGACGTCGCCAGGGGATCGACCGTGTCCATGACGGGTACAAATATCGTCTGCAGCGCGTCGACGTCGGTGAGAACGGGCCAAACGTACACCGCGTGGAGAAGCGCGGAGAGCAAGCATGTGAGGGTGAGGGTGACGACGACGGTGGGGTGACCCGAGTGGACGTAGCGGGACGGGGGGCGGATGATCTTGTGTGCGAGGGCGGCGAAGGCGACGAGGAGGGGGAAGGCTTGCCAGGTCGCGGTGACGTAGGGACGGATGAGGACGACCATGAGGGTGGTGGGGAGGACGTAGCCGAGGAGGAGGCTAAAGAGGAGAGCTTCGGCGTTGCCTTGGTTGATTTTCGATGTGGTGCTGGGACGGAGGGACGCGGTAGAAGTGATGGCGAAGAGGAGGGCATAAAAGGGCATGACGACGCCCACCGTAGCGAGTTGGAAGAGGATGCCGATGGCGGTGGGCATGCGGAGGGCAAACGGGTGGCGATCGCGTGCTGCTTCGAGGAAAGGGATGAGGGCGACGACACCAACGGCGGAAAAGCCGACTGCAAGGAGAGCTGTGTGTGCGTTGTCGAGGAGGGTGTGGAAGAAGACGACCAGACCACAGAGGAGGGTATCGGCGCTGGCTAGATTCGTATACGAGAGACGGAACGGATGCGAGTCAAGGCTGGGCTCGCATATGGCATCCATTTTGAGCTGGAGGCCATTTTCGACGAGGGACTGGTGAATAATGAGGTATATAGCGGACAATGCGAGTCCAGGGAAGATGAGGAGGGGAAGTACAACATCTAGTCAATTGAGAGTGTTAGACGAGTCGCAAAGTAGTAGATATACATGGATACTTGCGGGTGAGTAGCTTCATGTCAAGCAGTGAATTGCTTACCAAACTAGATTTCGCTGGGACCCGAGTATGCACGGTTTCAGATAAGCAAAGACATGGCCAACGTCGTTGAGCAACAAGTACTAGACTCCCCGACCATATTCGACCCGCAGACATGCACCCGCCGTGGCATGTGTCCGGTCACTCAGATTCGCCACCAACACCCACCCCTCGAAAGTCATTCCCTCTACTTTGAAGTACACGGCAGCGGTCCACGGAAGATCATCTTCATCATGGGGTAGCTGCCTAGCTTACTAGATTGGCCCGAGACTCAGTCCATCCGCAGTCTGAACAACTCCTCGTTCGCTTGGCTCCCCCAGGTGGAATATTTCAGCAAGCTCGAGCAGTACTCCACCCTCGTTTTCGACAACCGTGGTGTCGGCTTGAGCGACTCTCCTCGAGGCCCCTATTCGTTCGCGCATGGTTCCTTGTCTGTGCGAGGTACTGACTTGTGCACAGGACGAGCGGGATGGCGGAAGATATCTTGTGTCTCCTCAACTATCTACAGTGGACCGAAGATCGCAGTCTGAATGTTGTTGGCATATCTCTAGGTGGAATGATAGCCCAAGGTATGTCACCCATACGTTCGCCTTGCTATGTCTACACCTTTTCTAGAACTCGCATACCGGATTCCCAACCAAATCATATCACTCAGCCTCCTATGCACACGGGCTGGTGGAAATATTTGGAACAATGTACCCTCGGTATGTGCACATACAAGGTGTTTTGTGACAACAAGTAGTGACTGACGTATTTCAGCTCTCCGGAACTTTGTGTTTTATAAGGTCATGTCGTCCACTTACTTCATCTTGACGCCTTGTCTGATCCCGAGCAAAGGTTGCTCACCATATCTGATGAAGAGAAAAAACTCCCAATCCTTGAAGGCCTGATGACACCCAATGAATGGTTAGATGCATTGGCAGAGGACGATTCGGAAGGCCGAACCAATAGAGCAGTTCTCCGCGTGGTACCGTCTTGATCTCACCGAGGCAACTCTCAACCCATTCCACTGTACAGGCCTTTCTTCGCAGGATGAAAATCACCAAACCACAACCAGTCATGGGGTCCCTCGGGCAGTTGGCAGCAGGTCTCACTCATTACATGTCACTGGAACGTCTCGCCAAGATCTCTGCATCAGTGCCCAAAGTCCTCATTCTCTCCGGTGCAGAGGACATAGTCATTCGTCCCGCTGAAGGCGCGAAACTGAAGCAGTACATGCCCGAGGCCGAGTATCAATGTTGGGACAAGGTAGGTCATGCTTTAATCGCCCAGGAAAGAGACCGGGTCAACCAGCTATTGGAGAGGGTGTTTGAGGAAGGTAAAGAAGCGACTGGCTCTACTGAGTAGGACAATATCTAGAACTTTGGATTAACCAACCAGCAGGGAAATAGACGCCGTACATCTGACCTGAACACAAAAGCATCATCGCCGTCAACATCTTTTCCAACGTCGACCTCAGCGACTTGGGTGCATTTCCAATCTTTCTTCTCGAGATGACAGGCTCGATGCGAAGATTCTGCGGCCATGACGCGCCTGCCTCTGCCTGGCACTTCCGCACGAACTTTATGAGTGGCTCTTTGAGCGCCTTTTCTTGTTTAGTGAGCGGTGGTGGGCGAACCCGGGTAGAATTATCGAGGACTTGGGGACGACCGTACTGGCAAGTAAGGAGGTCATCGTGCAGGACAAAGAGAGATGTCACAACCAGTAACACCAGTCATGTCACGTTTCGTCTGGTGACCAGCCCTTACTATGAGGCTGCTGAGATCGTCAGCACTTCTAACGCTACATTCCTTCTGCATAGACGAGCATTGGTACGGTCGAACAGACAAGAGCAGGACGTCAGGAGTACATAGTCGTTCGACGTGTCATCGTGTTCGCAGTCCAGCTTGAACATAGTGTCTTATCACAGTTGACGCAACGAACACCTTGGTCAGCGTAAAGCTCGCGCTGCACCCGCGTTCAACGCACCGACATCCAACAGACATAATTACCCAATTTGTCGCTGCCGAGGTAGTAGCGGCGAGAGGATTGAATTGAAACGGACGGACAAGTGAGTCAAACGGAGGCCGTGAGATCGATAAAGGATGTATTTCGATCTCAAAGCCTTCACTTCCTGAGCCTTGTGCGCTCGGTTTCGACTTTGCGATACATGCGGGGGTCCGTCGTCGATAAAGATGTTCGAGCTCGCTGCGTACGAGTTGAACTGCAGGTACATTGGAGAGCCTGATGCTGTGGTCTCTGAGTACTTTCCACTGTGGACAGGAGATGACGACGCTGTGACTTCGTCCCCTGAGCTCCGTTCACGTGTCATACACGGTTGACAAGATCCAGGTAAGGAGGTTACACTCGAAGCGAGAATTGAGTTATCCATGTATAGAGAAGGGTGGGAACGTAGGACCAGGAGGTAAGTCGACAAGTGAAACGGAACAGAGATGGTAGAGCCCGTCCAATCGGTTTCAAGGCCTGCTTCGGGGACGTCTGCCCGTTCGATTGGCTGGCCTAAAGAGGCCCTGGAAGAAACATCCACTACTGCAAGGTGATACGGTAAGAGTCAGAGGTGTTGGTGTATGTCGACCATCCCTCCAGGTGAGGCCAGTTGTATACCTTAGAAACAAGCGGACAAGGCAGGACGGTCGAAGAAGCGGATCGGAGAAAAGGATCTCTGGCACACCACAGTACCCGGGGAAGGGACATTCCATCATGTCTAGGAAAAGTCTGAGCGAGAGAGAGGAGGGAAAGGATGTTGAGCTCGACCAAATTGTCAACCCTTGGTTCGAAAGTCATGTACACCCTCTCATCATTGCGTGCCGTGCGAGAGGCGTGGTGGACGACGAGGACGAAAGGTATGTACGATGCCGGATTTATGTCGGAGGAACACGTTCAGCTCTGCTAGTACTGGATTGCGATACAAATACTCATCCCGACCATGCAGACTGATGCATTTGATGAATAAGTCGTCTCCTCCCGGAAAATGAATAGTTTCCGAACGAGAAGCACCAAAGTGGTGACTTGAAAGAGCCCAAGTTCAAACGTTCGTCGATGATCTAAGCTCGAGGTTGGCTCCTCGGTGATCCGAGATGGTGAAGCAAAACTAGATGGTTTCTGCACGTTCCGAGTCGTTGCCAAGCATACTGTGCGATCTGGAAACAACCTGTCCTCTTAGCATCGGGGGAGCCCAATCAAAGAGTACTGCACCGCGCTCGTTCTGTTTCCTTGGCAATCAATGTCTGGCGGGAAGTACATACGTATATTAGGATGAAACGGACCGCATATCCCAGCGTGGACAAGGCCAACCAGCTTGAAAGAACCGACGGGGATCTGATAGACATCCTAGTTAGTAATAGATAAGTATTTGTTAGTTCCACGTCTTGTCCACAAATACAGTACCTACTTAATACTTACACCCCACCTATCGCCGCATACATTTCAAATTCATGCCGTGCACGGCGAGGTTGGGGGTACCTGCAGTGTGCCTCGGTTTCGAGGCCATCATTCATAGTTTTAACGCCTTTTACAAGCAGAAGGGAAATGACGTCCAAAGGACATGGACCACCCAAGTCGGTAACTTCAATAGCTGCAATAGATAGTTTGAACAACCAGATTCCTTGTCAGGAGCTCGAGGTACAAGGTTGATGCCATTCAGGTAGACGCGAGTCGTGGAAATATCGCATCATCAACACTTTGCTGGCCAAATCGAGTCGCGGACAGGAACAGGAAGGGTGCAAAAGGTCCAGATATGAAGGTGTGAACAATCGCCGTAAGCTGAGCGACGTGGGTTCTTGTTCGTTCTCTGTTACGTATTAGGCCATGCGCGCATCAAACAGGTGGGTGTTCTCGCCATCTCGAAACTCCACCGGGACTCAAGGTCTCAATACACGAACACGTCCGTGATAACGGTAGCGTCCCCGCGCTGCCGGCGTGTGCGCCATCCTGAGCATGCTGGCCGACACAGAAATCGTCTCGCAGTTGGCGAGCAACCAAGTTCATCGTCTGGAGAACATCGTGTTGATGTTTGGGTTCAGTCACTGCCTGTTTGACGATTAGTAGCACTCCATGTCAATTTCATGAATGTACCGCTCGCGAGTACAACAAACAGATACCTCGTAGATAAATAAGTCATTCCATCTTTTGTGCGACCTTGTCCTCCGCGAGTGTCTGTCCGTTGAGTCGTCTTTCTCGCCACAGAAAGACACCAGCGATAGCAGCGGCAGGGCCAGCAGCGATGCCAGCGACGGCATACCACACAAGGATCCCCAGGAGGCTGAGCAGGCCGTCTGCCATCCACAACGTCGCGAGCATCACCGATCCAAGACCGAAAATCAAATCCCACTTGATAAACTCGAGCACGCCGTCTGCAAGGGACGTCGCTAGGGGATCGACCGCGTCCATGACGGGCACAAATATGGTCTGCAGCGCGTCGACATCGGTGAGAACGGGCCAGACGTACACCGCGTGGAGAAGCGCAGAGAGCAAGCATGTGAGGGTGAGGGTGACGACGACGGTGGGGTGACCCGAGTGGACGTAGCGGGACGGAGGGCGGATGATCTTGTGAACAAGGGCGGCGAAGGCGATGAGGAGGGGGAAGGCTTGCCAGGTCGCGGTGACGTAGGGACGGATGAGGACGACCATGAGGGTGGTGGGGAGGACGTAGCCGAGGAGGAGGCCAAAGAGGAGGGCCTCGGCGTTGCCTTGGTTGATTTTCGATGTGGTGCTGGGACGGAGGGACGCAGTAGAAGTGATGACGAAGAGGAGGGCATAAAAGGGTATGACGGCGCCCATGGTGACGAGTTGGAAGAGGATGCCGATCGCGGTGGGCATGCGGAGGGCGAATGGGTGGCGGTCGCGCGCTGCTTCGAGGAAGGGGACGAGGGCGACGACACCAACGCCGGAAAAGATGACTGCAAGGAGCGCGGTGTGGGCGGTATCGAGGAGGGTGTGGAAGAAGACGACCATGCCGCAGAGGAGGGTATCGGCGCTGGCTAGATTCGTCTTTGGGAGACGGAACGGGTGCGGATCGAGGCTAGGCTGGCATATGGCAGTCATTTGAAGCTCGATGCCATTTTCGATGAGGGACTGGTAGAGAATGAGGTATATAGCGGACAATGTGAGTCCAGG
>JBBPLG010000767.1:0-13836 GCA_038089695.1 Xanthoconium separans | reverse complement strand
GTTCCAATGTTGCCGAGATGCCAGCACTGTTTGGCGACCCGTGGTACCCATTCCCAACGACCTCGATGAACTATAAATCCCGCGTCACCCTACCTGCGGTTTTGGACGACACCCAGGAGCCCAGCATAAGGATAACTGTACTTGCCTACACGGTGATTCTCCATTCTTGAACGCCACTACAACCAACTCACAGTATTTTCTCTTCAGCCCAACCGAATGCTCCAACTCCGACCATGTTCGATGTTTGGATCCCTCGTGCCACCTTGTCCACCGTACTATTCTATGGATTGATGGATAAACGAATAGGTGATTGCAATTAGAATGAGCCCTTTGCTGGGATGAAAGGTACTGTAACTATGAGTGACTGGAAGGTGCGTGAGCTGCCATTTTGCGACGGATTTGAGGTGTTCTTGGCGCCGTGCATCATACGCAAGGCCAACTCTCAACACGGATAGATTCCCCCCCGGTACGTGCCATCTGGAGGTAATACTGGTCAGTAGGAGTAGTGTGAACAAGGGAGTATCCCCCACTGATGACGAGTCATATGCCGATCGTTGAGATTGATACGAACTCGTGCGCCAGAAACGTGTAGTGACTGACGGATGCGTTTTGCCTAGGTGGGAGATAACTGGCCAAGTAGCTCGGTTCACGCACTGCGGAAACTTTCACAGGTAAGCGAAAGAAGCTGTTTTTATCGGAAATAGATCGATTAAATGCAGCTCACCTGACACTCTTTTATCCAGACGCTTGAGTAAAGAATTTTTTTTCAGCTTGATTGGCGCGCGCAAAGTATAAGAAGGAAGCGTAGTATGGGCGGCAACGTTGACGTGTTTCACCGCCTGTCTCCATCTCACCCAGAGCTCACTTTCCATGGACCATGATGTATCCCAACGCTGATGAACTCTCTATTCCTGACATACTGCATGTTTCAACTCTCCTGTCTGGGCCAGTTCACCGTGGTTCGTCTCGATCACCAGTTGAGTGGTGCCACCAAACAGCCCGCCGTTTTGGCTGACAGCTTCGAGCACAGTGGAGGATTGGGCGGGGGGGCTGGTTCCCATTAAACACCGCGGGGAATATCTCCCTTGAACGGTCTTGACTGACAACCCCTTTTTGGACGAGCACGCCAACTCATTGGCAGTCGGGCTCACCCTTGCGCTCTGCCTCAATTTCCGGTGGAACCTTCCATACATGAGTGCAGGCCAAGCGAGCCAACTATGATAGTTGGAAGGCTCTATCGCTACAAAAAACGTGGAACGCTGGCTTTTTTCTTGTTCATCCTCTCTCATGGAGCCGAATCAAGTACCTTTTACTCTTCAACCCTTCAACCCGAGTCCGTCTTATCCAACCACGCCTCCGGGACATCAGTGAGCCCACCCCTCTTGCCTGTATTTCTATCTCATTCTGGCTGTCCTTGCGCAGGCTGGCACAACACCCCCCAGTAGGATATCAAGCCACTTATCCCAACTACGGCTACAACACAAACTGGGGCCCAGCGGTAAGCTAGCATTTTGTTTTTCTTCCTGGACTCGCGTCGATGAGGATTTAGCAACAACAGCAGTTTTTATACAACGTGTACCACGTGGCAAACGGAGGGTCGTCTACCACTGAGTGCGGCGCGCGTTCTTTCGTTTTCCTCAGACTACTGACAGTCTTGTGTAGAGTTGCGACGACGCACAATGGAAGTTATCGCTGCCGGTGGACGACCGGCAATATACCGTGCAACGAGGACTTCCCCAGTTTTGACCAATTGATGGTCCATCTAGGCAAAGTTCATGAGGTTCGGGGATCCGCGGGACAACAGATAGTTTGTCAATGGTGGACGGAAGGATACACCTGCGGAAAGCAGCATCGCCGCGATGCTTCCAGGCGTCATATTGAGAGGCACTTAGGTCACAGTGTCTCCTGCGCCGACTGTGGCAAGTCGTATTCTCGGAGGGACACTCTGCGCATCCACTCAAAGAAGAAACATGGAAGATAGTAGCTATTCGACATCGAAACTGTGACCCTTTTTTTGCTGTATAATAAATTGTTCCAACAGAAAGAGCTATTCCTGTGCGATGCTGAACCGTGCAGTAGCTTCCACCTATTCCCCATTCAATGTATAACACTGTGCAAGCATTTTCTCGGTCGCTTTTGCTTCGTGTTCATCAGAAACCCACTTGACATGCGAATCAAAGCTTACGCGTGGGACTTGGGGGGTCGGCAGTCACTACCTTCCATGCCATGATCCGACTGCCATTGGCTGGCGCGTCGTGGCTATCTTCAGAACGTCGATTGTGTAGTAGTTGAGTCCTGCGCCTGAGAAGACATTCTAGGCCATCAGAGAACGAAATCAAGCGCTGCGCTGCGGGGTACTGAGAGGGCGATGCTGAGTATTGAAACAGAGGTCGATCATTATCAACCACAAGTGCATTCCAAAGAATCACAGCCAACGGGACTGCCGCCACTTGCCTCGTGTTTCATGGTGGAAGACAAGCGTGGGTACTTGGCCAGGTGCCTCCGAGCGAAATGGTGGCGTATGTTAACTGGAATGCGACAATTCACTGCAGATGAGCATTGCCAAGATATGTGGCGGTTCCGACATGAGTGCCATCTTTTCGAAGTAGACGAGAGCTTACCTTTTTATCGACAGTTTACCTGGCCAACCTTAGACGCTGGCGCCTCTTTTGGAGCTTTGGCACTCTTCTGATGAACGGTTGTACATAATCCCTCGACCTTGTATCAATTGGTGGTGAAGATGTTACAGTGGGAAATATTATACGCCATGATGTCATGTTCGGTTTGGAAATGGATGAGATCGCCACATTATAAATGGAGTGCGGCATATCTGCTATCATTGGCATGGTAACGAATATGTTGCGCGATGATATCCATAGCCAGACGCGACGAAGTCGGGAGTGCCTGTTTCTAGAAAACAAGCTCAGCAGGGCGAAACAGAGTATATGTTCCAACGACAAGGGCCAATCGGGTGCTGCCCGCCTTTCTGATAGGTCTCACCAACGGAAAGAACGAACGTTCTGCACAGAACCTTCTACAGGGAAGTGCCATCTTGCCAACGCATGCCAGTCTGGAATCGACTGTGTATTTATATCAAGCTTGCGATGGGCAGTCTTACCGACATACTTTGTGGACGATGAACATGCGTGTACAAGCCGAGCACGAGCACATGTTTTTTCTGGACGTAGACCCCATCGTCCCTGAAAACCTGAATGGCTTTCGCTCGTCATTCCCTTCAGTGTTGACAAGGAGCGGACTACCTTCTGGAAGGTACGGTTACGATGCCTTTTCAGGTTGTACCTTCTAAAGAGTACGGTTGTTCAGCGAACCACTTGATTATATGGGCCTCGACATGACTTTGTTAGCAATTTCAGCACCAGCATCTGAAGCCTTATATATGAGATACTCACAGGTGCTCATCAGTGGAAGAGTCCTTCACCAGTACATTGAATCGTCATCTCGACGAGGATCAGGAGATCCAAGTACCGACGGAACGCATAGATCACCTGGAAGGAACGGAGAATAGCATTACAAACCCCATGCCTACTTTACTGGCACCTGAAGCGAGCAGCGGTTCTCAGCTCTCGTTGCCCGAGCTCCAATTGTTCCATGTTCACATGGTCCCAGTGATGCGCTCGGACCATCAAACGTACCAATGCTCCTGGTATCTGGATGACCCGAGCGCAAAATGTGACCACGTTGCACCCGATAGGAAAGCATTCTTCCGCCATCTCGCCGAAGAGCACCAAGTTTCGGGGAAACCAGACGGAACAATCATTTGTCGGCTGTTGGATTCCAAGATGGCTTCAACGACGTGTCAAACGCCAATAAAGAGAGGAAACTTCCTTCGGCACGTCGATACTCATTATCCCCTGCGATACCATTGTCAACACTGCCCTGGCATGTCTTTCTCGCGACAGGACACATGGAGGAAACATATGAAGAATAAACATCCGGAGACACTTTGACATTAGACTCATAAGAAACCTACCATATTACGCTCTGAACCCGTCTAAATCACCTTTGCCGTCGAACTTTATGTTGTAGTCATGTGTATATTCAGGACATGCTCCGCTCGCCTTGGATTTCAGTAGAGTGGTCCTTCGAGACTGCAATATGTATATATATTACTTGTCGCGTATCACAAGTCAAGGAAGCAACTCACGTCAGATTCTCAACGTTGCATAACGCGATGTCAGCAATAATGTAGTCTTGATTCACCAAGCCACCGTCAACGCACTCTATAGGAACAATGGAAGTTATTCAGATGTCCGCAATACCGTTGAGCGTCCAGAGGTCAACATCAATTGTCAATGAACAATCGATCGTACCTTTACCACTGGATAAAAGCTGGAAAAATTTGCACTTGCGCCAGCCAGAAGTTTGTTGGTTGAAACGATCCTGACCAATGTATAGCAGGACCATGGCTGCTGTCAAAATCATGGGGGGCACTCATGGACGCCCTTTCTGAGAACGATTGATTTAAGAGAGCAACATTTGTTCCACCTGTGTAGGCGAATGGACCTAAAGTTGGCCGTTGTACCAATGAGAGCGTGCGAGTGACCACACGCTGTCACACCAAGTTTACGAGAAATGAGCCATCATTCTACAGCTTGGTATGGTTGGTTCCTAACCAGGGTCGTGGCGACGGCGTGCTGTGATAGATTCATCATCTCAGAGAGCTACAACCTCGCACTGCAAATTTCATCTCAACTTCAGAGATGGCTCAGGGTGCAATGAGCGTGGGAGATTCCCTTACGCACCACTCTGCACAGAGAAATCTATTATGTATCATAATTTGCCCACGATATGGTCGTGCAAGAGAAAAAGAAAGAATCGAGGCATTATGGCCGGGCAAAGAGAGCAGATGATGAATTCAGGAAACTATGTTAACTAACGATGACTCGGAAGCTCGACAGCCACACTTGTGGCTGTCGAGCTTCCGAGTTCCTTGATTATGACGGCCAGTGTCCATGCCATCATCCCTATTAGGGTGGGTCAAAGAGTCAGTGCTGAGTTCTAGAACCCTCACATCCAGCCATCCGTTGACACAAGAAGAACCCGTCAGAGATATTTATCCTTCGTGCCGACAGGCGATTTGGATATCCACCGACTCGGAATAATATTCAGACTTGTAGTGCTCCCCCACTACCTGGCTGCCCTCTGTCACAGCCTTTTCTGTAAGAAGAATCTCTGGGAAGGCTTACGTACTAATAGTCGAGGATGATTTAGTGCTCGCTCCGTGTTCTGGGATCGAAGGTGTCAAAATATGCAAGGTGCCACCTTGTACGTGGTTGTTATGGAGACACTGACTCGGAGAGCTTGACAGTCGCACCTGAAATCACCGCGCCTTGATATATACTGCCAGTGTCCAGCATCCCCATTAGGATGCGTCAAAAGAGTCAGTGGTGCCGAGTTCTCGAACCCTCACACCCAGCCATCCGCTGACGCAAGAATAACCCATCTGAGATGCTTACCCTTCGTTCCAGAAGGCAACTTGAATATCCACTGACTCGGAATAATATTCAGACTTGTATCGCTTCCCCATCACACGGCCGTCCTCTTCGCGGCCCTTTCTGTAAGGAGAGTCTCTGGTACACACTAATAGTCGAAGATGATCTAGTGCTCGCCCCATGTTCAGGGACCGAAGGTGCAAGGCACCACCTTGGTCCTTGTACGTGGTTGTTATGGAGACACGTTCCCAATCCTTTGTGCAGCTTAAAGCAATAGCCGTCTAAGGCGAAAAGGTTGGCTGCGACTCCTCGACTCGATCTGGGACACGATGGTAATTCTTCGCGTTGGGGACCTTGGGGTTAAGACTCCTTTCGCATATCGTGACAGAGCAGTGCTGAAATCTGTTCCACAGGTTCAGCTATTGTAATTGCTAACGACCTAGTATCCAATTCGGTATCGCTTCTCTGTCTTCGCATCACATCATTTGAAGTGGGCGGCATTTAATCAATCAAATGCTCACGCATACCGTTTCAGAAACTGCCATTTGTGTTATAATGTAGAGTTTCGCTGCACAGAGTGGCTCATTGGTGTAACAGCTCCTTCGGGTTCCGAGTCTGTTTCCGATCAGTCTGACTATAAAAATTTTCTAGAGGCGAGGTAAAATTTCCTTCAGAGTCGTCACGATCTAGGAGAGTATCGTTTCCAGCATGATGCTCTTCAACGACACTTCCATCACTGCCGATGACCTGTTGAACGAATATTTATCATGGAATATACATCCCTTGCACTCTATTCCGATTAATTCGGCCTCCCCATTATCCAGTGGAGCGCTTGGACTGGAATATCCTGCGATTTTCCCTCGTTCCAGTGCAGTCGATTTTCCTCACAGCGAAAATGAGTAAGAATCAGGTGTCATGATTTATTCATCACTAATTGAGGACAAAGTGGACACAAGTTTGTAGGGAATTTTTCTCCAGGTCGAAGCACCGGGTAGCTATTACTTTTTCCAGTGACATATACATTGATAACACCTGGAAAGCAGAAGACCTAGTTCACCGGAAAAAAATGCGTCGTCTACGCCTCCGATGCGTGTCACCCCACGCGAGCCTTCAGGCCCATACCCTTCAGATATGAACCTATTTGGCTTGCATCAAGTCCCCCTCTCCGCCAGTGAGTTGGTCTAGGACTATAGTCATTTCATCCGATGACATGCATTAAGATGATTATAACGATTTCATGAAAGTTATGACCCCCTCTGCGACACTAGCGCTGGAGGTGGAACCAAAGCCCCGGTTCATTGTGCCTGTGCAGCAAGAACCGGCTTTGATTACAACTCTTTCCAACTCAGAGAGATACCGCAATGGAACGGCTGGCGCCAATGTCAGTATCTTTCGTTTGTCCCTGCTTATTAGTCTTGAATCGTACTTCAGCTTGACCACTGCGCATTCCCCAAACATATCATGGACACTTCCTCGTCTACCTCAGGTTCCATTGGAGGCTTTGTCGATGACAAAGTGCAACAACCAGCCATGCTGTATTGCTCGCCTAGGAATGTTTCGCATCGCCAACGTCGCCTCCATGCCTGTGCAATCAGGGTTGATGAACTATGGATTGACAAAGACGATCTATATTTTGAAGCAAGCCAGGGAAAAGGAATCATCAGCATTCACCCGTGCAGGTGGACCACCAACCCCTGCGGAATGTGGATCACCGGTTCCAGAGCTCGAGTCGGCGCTCATATCCGGAAATGGCACTCGCAGGCGCATGTCACACGCACGGCCAAGTGTCTGTGGGATGGGTGCACCAACGACAAAGCAATGCTCAGGGATTCGATTAACCGTCATGTCGTAAGCATTCACCTCAGGGAGGGGTTTCATTGTCATGGCTGTAGGAATGAATTTTCCCGGAAAGATTTATACGATCAACATTCTCGGAATGGACTTTGTGGACATGCTGAAGTTACGATAGTGTATGGCAGAGAGCACAGGATGATCGACATAAACCTAGCGTTGAAGGAGGAGGCGCAATTCGCTATGTAGATGAGTAGTCACGCCGTTACTTTTCCTCCCGCTTCTTTCTTGTTTGTAAGGTTTTGAACTTGTCCATGCTAAGTTGTTCTGTGTCACAAAATAAGTGCGCATAAAATATTATTTTTGGCTGCCAGCACAGTCGTGATACTGAAGTGATACTGAAATCATTACTTCTATCGTGTGCAACGTCATGCCCCACGAAGCACTCGGTTACTCTTGGTTGGAATGGGCATAACATGGGTTCATGTTGTCATGCACGCTTCACATGAGAGGGTGGGAGAGTCTATTATCATTAGCTGGACTGCTGCTCATCGTGACAGCGAGATCGTAAGGTCTACGGATGGCAATCCTATGGAAGGTATTGTTTGATTGTTTTAACCATTTCTTCCCCGCGATGACCCTACCGATGACACAGGCTAGTAGTGCACTGCCACTGGCAAAGAGTAATGTGGACTGGTGACGACGTGACGTCACACTTTCCAATCTACTCTAACAAGTTCGGGGACTCCATGATCATGCACATGGACCAATTTGTGAATCCCTTTCTTTTCTTGATTCACCTGGCCCTAAGGATATCCGAATCAGTTCTGAACGTGTCATCGAGGGCCGCTCTGCGCACGTTGAGCGTCGAACTCTCTCCCTTCGCACGTTCATACCCGAACAACGCTGGCATAAGTGAAGTGGTATACATGATTCACAAGCTCCAGACTCACACTGTCATGTTGTTCTCATTGCTCTCTCTTGTCGGGTTTGCCGTCGCCTGCGCCGACAATCATGTTCACAAACGCGAGTATCCCCAAGTTCCACTCACACCGCCCTATCGTCCTCTCCCTTGGAGTGACTTCAACGTGATTCACACCACAGACACTCATGGATGGTTGCTCGGTCATCAGAAGGCTCCCTGGCCAGAGCCTAACTACAGGTGAACTCCCTTCTTCCAGCGACAAACATCGTGTCCATCTTCTGGGTATCTTGATGTTGATCGCCAATACAGCGGAGATCTAGGCGACTTTGCGAGCTTTGTCACCCATATGAAACAAATCGCCATCGCGAGTTCCCTCTTATTCTAATTTTAAGCCACATTGCTCACGTGTGTGGTAAGGAAAAAGATGTCGACCTTCTTCTTGTAGATTCTGGAGACCTGCATGACGGTGAGTTGTTTACAAACAATCAAGTGACCAATATTCACCTTTCCATGTCGCAGGTACCGGCCTTTCTGATGGCTATTCTTCCGGCGGTGTGGATGCTCACGAGGTCAGTATCCCCAAGTCGAGGGATCCGCGCTGATTTTATGGATGTTGGCAGTCGAACAAGTTTCTTGAGCGCCTTCCATATGATCTAATGACTATTGGAAAGTGAGTGAAATGTGGTTCCCGCCGTGGAGGCAGGGGATTGCTGAGACTTACTTCCGATAGCCATGAATTATATGTCTATGCTGACACATATGACATGTAGGTCCATCTGAGTAGATTGAACACCACACTGACCATGTACTTGCTGCCTTGAACTTGATAGGTACACCAATTTCGTTCCTCACCTGAATGGTCGCTACTTATCGTCTAACGCTAACATTACGGTGTTAAATTCTGACGGCGAGGTTGTAAGTGTCCCAGTCGGCAGTGAGTAGCCCATTCCATCTTGTCTCATCACGATTCGTCATTCGCGTCACATTCTACCTTACTAAATGAGATTTCTGCCGCGACAGACTGCTATGCAAAGTTCATAACTAGAAAGTGCGCAGTATTTCTTTATCTTGTATATTTGCAACCCACGTTGCCTTGGTATCATCTCCATCGTCATATTGCCGCATGGCTGATACGTTGTATGCAGAGGTCGCAGGGTGACATCCCTTGGCGTCATTTACAACTTCACAGGCAACTCTGTCAATACTACTGTTCAGTTTGTAGCCGATATGGTGAAGGAGCAATGGGCAAGTTCCCTGATCTGCACTGCAAATGTTCTTACTGATGATCATCTAAGTTTGCGGAGGCTATCGCAGAGGAACCAGACATTTTTGTGCTCGTTGGGTGCGTTCTATGATTCCGCCGCGATCTTCTCTAACGCGTAGAAACAGCCATATGCCGGTATCGTACGATGATTGTAGGCTACGATTTGATTGATCATGGTCCAATGTTCAATAAGGACTCTAGGGCCAGTTGTCTTCAAGGCTATTCGGGCCGTACATCCCTACACTCCCATCATGATCTTCGGAGGTTCTAATTGCTATTTCGGTCGACTTCGTTTTGACATCTGACCAACGCATACATGTAGGTCATACTCACATTCGTGATTGCCAGCAATATGATGGACGGGCGATGGCGATGGAGAGCGGTCGCTACATGGAAACGATTGGTTTGCTAACCCCTTTCTTCGAAATTAGCTCAGACTTAGTGTTTTTACAGGCTGGATGAGTGCGTGCCCGAGTCTGGCATGATAACCAGTAGCACTGAGGCTTGATAGGTGCAAACCTTGAAGCTGCCAAGGGCAACATCAACAACATAACGTTCAATCGGAGGTATCTCGACCAAAACAGGGTTACATACGAGGTACGCCGCCACCGTTCCGTGTCTCATTCCCGAACATTATGGGCCAACACGAGATATAGTACCACACCACAACTTCAAATGCCACCTTCGACACTGCATTCGGCCGTGGTATCACCAAAGGCTTGCAGCAACTTGCTATTGATTTCAACTTGTCCTACTTCTACGGCACCGCTCCCCTGACGTATACATTAGATCAGTGCGTTTGGACTCAGCGTTGAAGTATTCTGCTTGACTTGTACTGACAACGTTCCTCAAGGAACCATTATCCGTCCAGTGAGAGCGTGCTGACGTTGTTCATCGCAGAAGCTGCGCCAGTTGCCCTCGCCATCAACAACACACGCGCTGAGATTCCCAACATCATCATCACCGACTCAGGCGAGCTGCGCTACAGCGTTTTTGCTGGACCTTTTACCCAAAACGACCAGCTCGCGGCCGCGCCTTACACCGATTCGTTCTACTATATCCCCAACGTGTTACTTAGCGTCGCGAACCAAGTTTTACCAGCCTTGAATGGCGGAAGCGTTTCGAAGCGTTCTGAGGTGAAAGAGGAACTGTGGGGTCGTGGATGGGTCGAGAGCCGCTATCGTGACTGGTTGCGACAAATGGAGACAAACCAGATCCAGATGTCCAATTCGACCCACCTGACGCTCGGATATGTCACCGCCGATGTGAGACGGGTTGTTTTGAGTCGTTGAACTGACCATCGATCCTTTGTGTCTCTCACAGGGATGCCCTGGCGCTGGCGACGACACGCTCCACATCCCGGTCCCCTACTATACCTCTCCGGACTATGTCGCCTCCAACCCGCCCAACGTGACGGACGAGACGCCCATTGATCTCGTCTTTATCAACTTCATCGAGAAGGAGGTGTTGAAGATCTTGAATTCAGTGCAGACCAAGACCAAATATACGGCTGCCGACGTGTCGCAGTACTCGCCGACGTTGTCCAATGCGGTGTTAGGCCTGTATGCACAAGCCAAGTGGAATTAGATGGGCGATCGTGGGATGGCGCTCGGTTGGTTTGGACTGATGAGCGAAGTTGTAGTCACCTAGACGCTCTAAAACTTTGGGCCAAACGCCTATGACTATCAAATGAAAGCTGTCGTACGAAATACCTAGTACCATTGGACTGCCTGCGTATCATGGAAACGAGTGAAATACCGCTTAACCAAGGCCGAGTCTCCAAAGAGGTCTCTTGTACCACCGTCTTGCACTGTACAACTTGTGAACTGCGTCGTCCGCCCTCCTGGCTACGCATAGCTTGATTTAGAAAAAATACGTACATATTCGATGATCATACGAGTTCAAACAACGTTGTCAGCGCGTCAGTATTGTGACACTACTAGCTTTTCAAGCCGTCCTTCCTAAGCTTCGTCCCATCTGGACAGAGGGTCACCGTGCGAACTTCGGGCGTTCATCAGGTCCGACGACTGCCTCCATTCGACCATTCGAAATTTGAGCGGGGGTGCCCGGTGCTCATGGACTTGTGCCAAGTCATCGCCACGCCCCAGGACATTGCCTTTCCATTCTAGCTGGAGGTACGACTTTGGCCGCCGCTTCGCACAGGACCCCGGACCAAGACGCCATTGGAGATTGTGAGATTTGTGACAGAACGTCATCGTCCATGGTGAGGAGAACACGCCCCACGTAGTCTCAATTGCCATTCGACCAGTCCAGCCTTTAGATAAGACACCTATTGCGCGATATCTCACTACTCGTGACAACAAGCCTTCGTGCCTGGTTCCGGAGCAATGATAACCCCTTCCCTTCTTTTGGTGGATGTTCCTCGGATTCCAAGTTGAAAACCTTCAGGTACATTGACTCACGTCCAGGTGAATCGGTTATTCGTGACCACCGAGATAGGTGATAAATACCACACCAGTTACCTCGGGTTGGTCGCCTTCAGAGCCACCCCTATTTCTCTTACATTGTATGTCCTCCGACCTACAGTCCGCATTGAAGCTTGTCGTTCTCAACGATTATGCATCCCGTACGGACCGCTCCTGCCCCGCAATGCTTAATCTGATACACCGGTACAGTTGTTGTTGTCACGGTCGTCGGATATGATTATGGTGAGTGATCCGTCTGTGACCCTCTCCCGTCTACCGCTAATAGAACGTCAAATCCACAGTCCTC
Source organism: Xanthoconium separans (assembly GCA_038089695.1). Taxonomy (NCBI): domain Eukaryota; kingdom Fungi; phylum Basidiomycota; class Agaricomycetes; order Boletales; family Boletaceae; genus Xanthoconium; species Xanthoconium separans. The sequence continues at coordinate 1,670 of JBBPLG010000767.1, read as the reverse complement.
ACATTCTCAAACGAGGTATTCCCTTTGTCTCACACCCGTTCACCGTTAACAAGCTACCAAGGTAGAGTACATTTGGGTAAGACGTTCTCCATTCTCGTTCACCTACACCGTCGCTGATAATGTTGCAGTGCCGACCCTGGACCTGGGTCTCTACAATATTTGTTGTCGTGTGTACAATTCTCTCGGTATGTTCGTTTTGTTCTAAGCTGACTGTTGTAATATGTAGGTTCGTTACATTGGTCTTTTTTCGGCTACGTAAGTTTATTGGACCAATGATGGCATAATATCAGCACGGCTAACTATGAGTGAATAATCAAGCACTATCGGACTTGGTATGTTCAAAGGTTCGGACTGAGGTTCATTAACTCATTGGTTCCAGGGGGCAGTTCCTTTATTCCTGGCCCTCTAAAAGTAAGTTGTTCCCAAGTCAAGATGTGTTCGTCGCTGATATTCTGACAGGTGTACGTACTTGAATTTTTCAGGTGAAATGACGGACTTTCAACGACGAAATAGTTGTGAGCACAGCCATTTCGATCACTGTATCATAACGTGACCACATCTAAAGGTAGGCTGTTGGTGCTAGCAAATTTTTCGGCATTCTTAGTGATCCTTTTTGCTACCGATTGTGAGTTACTTTTCCCCCTATTTCGCTATGTTAATTAGAGTCAGGGGTGATGAGTCTGCGCGTTTACACGATGTGGAATCGATCCAGGACAATCCTTCGGATCCTTCTTTTCATGAATGTGGTGCAAATCATCACGTCCATCATTGTGTACGGAATATACGGCAATCTGAACCACTGGTCAGGTATGTCCTATAGAAATCGAATGTGCATACAATCGTTGAGCGAGCTTACACTATCAGAGACGATCATCCACGTTTCTAATTTCTCATTTTGCAATTCCTTGTTTGCTAACATTCCACCGACGGTGAATCAGCTCTCCATAATCCCGCGATTGGTACTGGCCACTACACTGGTGATTCTTGCTGCTGCCCAAACCCTGAAGCAAGCAGTGGAAATGTACCAAGCAACGAAGCGATGGCAGCTGAACCGCCTCATGCAGCTACTCATGCGAGAAGGCATCCTCTATTTCTTCGTGTATGTCCGAGTCACGCCTGCGTGTGTTGCTGACCATGACCCTGGTTCGCAGGAACGTTTTCTACCAACTCATTTCCGTGCTCGTTCTTCAAGCGAACGTCTTACCCAACGACGCCACGAGCTTGTTTCTGGTGATGTGTAGCTGTGTCTTCCTTTATCCTCTCGCCCCCCGATTCATCATCAGTATACGAGCGCTGTACGCGCGCAGCATTCATGGCGGCCGTCATGTTGACACCGGGTTCGGTGTGTGCTCGCGGTGGGATGTCGGTCTGGATACGACAGTATCCGGGATGGTGTTTGCAAGTGTCGACCAGAAACGGCGGCATCCCGCGGTGGAGGATGATGTCGAAGAGGGTTGTACTGGTGCGCTGGTTCAGGGTTGATATCACGTTTGGAAAAACGTTATTTCCCGATCATGGTGTGTGTATTCCCATCACTCTGGATGGCATGTAGATACTGACTTGTACGACAGGCGCGTTTCTTGGACGAACTTCCAGTCTCTGGTCGTACATAGTTTTGGGGGGCGATTAGTGATTGACCGTGTGGATATGTACTACATCTGCTCATTTGT